>JABUQX010029913.1:0-27500 GCA_015478945.1 Trachelipus rathkii
GCTTATTTTTTGTTAATATGTCCTATATAATATATATTTTATTATAAATATGAATATAATAATAGAATGAAATTCATACGTCGCGTTAACTTACGCACACTCCTTTGCTTTCTACTATAAATATTATCTTACTTAGGATGACGTAAAGTATTGAGGAAAAGGTAAAAAATTTATCCCTAAAATTGAATATTATTATATAATTTAATTAATTAAATTGTTGATATACTAAAGTAGTATTAGTTATTATTTTGATTATTATTCTTTATTATAAATGTTTAAATTATTTAATAAAATCAGTATTTAATCATTGATTAATTTACTAATCACTTTATTAGCACAGTTAAAATTTTATAGATAAATTTTATTTTACTTTTAGCCATTTATTAATTAATATTATTAAACAAGTAATGTATACCGATATGATAGGCGCTGTATCCAGGTATCAATATTGGTAATAAAGCCTTTTAAATTGCCACTCTCACGCACAACTAGACATCAATCACACTAACACACTCAACACAACACACTACAACTACACACCAACACTACAACACTATCACACATCAAACACTACACACACATTTGAGAGTACAATATAGAATTCAACGGTAATAACATTGTAATAATATGGTAGTAAAGGCTTTTAAGTAAAAGACTATTATATTTTATATAAATAAATGATGATTTACTCACATATTAATAATCTCTGACTCTTTTTTATGGGAGACGCTTTTTATAACAAAAGTAAAAAAAAAAAACTTAAATGAACTTTTGCAATTTATTACAAAATTCTGTAAACTCTCGTTAACAGCTTCTTTCAAATTTTCACATTGATATTAATGATTGGGAAAATTTTGAGATTTATCTATAACATTTTTTTATATATTATATTATATATATATTATTATTAAGTATTATTATTAATAATATAAGTTATATATATATATATATATATATTATTTATATAATTATATATATATAATATATAATAATATATATATATATATTATACCTTATAATTATATATATTTTTTGGATGTATATAATGCTAGTGCGGTGCGGTGCGGTGTACGTATGAGTTATGTCAGGTGCTAGTGATTTTAGTCACTCCTGGGTGAAGGTGCGGGTGAGGTGTGCAATAATATACATAAAATAAGGTGTTAGCGGTATTGCGGAGTGTAGGTGGTTTGTTGATGCGGTGCGAGTATAATAAGATTATGATATATATTACAATTATTAATAATAAAGGTACCGCTTAATATACCTGAATATAATATAATACTATTATATATATTATATATATATACTATATATATATATTATTAATTAATATAATATTATATATAGTATATATATATATATTTATATATTGATATATTATAATAGTATATGTAATAATAATATATATTAATTAATATATAATTATAATAATAATATATATAGTATAATTAATATAAAATTATATATTGATTATATATTAATATGTATATATATTATATATATAATAATAAGTATATTAATATTATATATATTATATAATTATATGAGAAAGTAAATAAATATATATTATATATAATATATATAATAATATATAGTATAATATTATTATATATATTATATATATATATATAAGTATATAATATTAGTTATATATATTATTATTAATTTATATATTTTTATTATGTATTTATTATTGGGTATACTAATTTTTATTTCACATAAAATATTGAATAATAAATATGATTAAATACTTTTTATGATAAAGAGTAATTAATTAAATAATATTTAATAGTATTAATTATTATATATTATTATATATATATATATATATATCTTATTAAAGAGATAAACACCACCACTCAACGGGTCAGTTAGCCCTTAATTACTAGGTAAGGGAGGTTGTATAATCATTCATAATTAATACTGATCCGAGCAGGAACGAAAGCCAAGTACCCCAAGGAGGCAGAATATAACTCACATTCTCCAACCCGTAACCATTGCCGTAACCTGGGACGCTAAAAATCACTCACTCATTATGTATTGTACTCGAAGTTAGACTCTTATATATCAATATACTGAGCTATTATAGCTAACGGGCTTTTTTAATGATATAGAATAAATTAATAATATAATTAAAATACTATAAAATATATATATATATAGTATATATATTAATAAAGTATATATTAAATATAATAATATATATATATATATTATAATATAAGTATATTTATATATATTTATATTATTCTATTACATGATATATATTCTAATTAATAGAAATATAATTATTTATATATAAAAAAAAAATATTTTTTATATTTTTTAAATATATAATGATATTATTTAATTATGGATTCATAATCAAAAGAGAACCACTTGAAATGTATGAGTTATAATGTTAAAACAATACACATTATTAATAAATATACATACATATATACATATATATAATATTAGTGATTATGCATATATATGTACACTAACCTAACATTAATACGCATACAGTAATATATATACTCATTAATATAATAATAAATTATTATTATTACATTAATTAATTATTATAAAATATTGTCCAAAACGCGATATATTTACATGAATTAAAAATTATTACAACTATACATATTAATGTTACTATTATTATATAATATAATACTTATTATAAATTATATATATATATATTTAATAATATATATATAAACTTCATATTACCGATGATTACATTTATATGTCATCTATAATTATGGAAGAAATGAAATTATGTAATATGTATAGAAATAAAATATAGTATATAATATAATCATATTACTATATATATATTTTATTGAGTAATATAAATGTACTTATTTAATACTTTAGCATCATATTTAAAATATATTTAATCTAAAATGGTGTCCATAAATATTATACTCAGTATACCTAAGTTCCTATCAACACTGATAGAATTCATGGATAATAGTTATATATATACTAATTAATACTAATATATGTATATTATACTATATAATTTTGTTGAAGAGATTATAGAATAATTATGAATGTGAATATAAATTAGTGCTATTTATAAGAGGGTAGTTGCATTATAATGATGTTAGGTCTATATATATAATTAATATTAAGTTAATAGGATGAGATATATCAATTTATAACTCTGTCTTCCCCTAAGGATTTATTAATGATGTATAATATAAAATGTTTATTTGTATTATAATTATGATGATATAGAGTAATATTGAATCACGTATTTCATAGAGAGTTAAAATTTATTTTTTGTTAGAAAATTGTATGTTAAGGTAGTAATTAGTTAGTTATGAGTATGAATAATGGTTTAGAGGAATATTCTATATTTCTCTATAATACAAAAAATTATCCAGTTAAAAACTACACATATATATACAGATATATAAAATTATATCATATATAAATACCGTAATATCTGTATCAACAGCTAAACTCATATAATAATACAGAAGATATATTACCTAAATATTTATCTATAATCATTCCTGCATATTTATTTACTTACCATATAATAACTAGATATATGTTAATAATATCCTCTTACCTTACTATAATAATAATCATTCTTATACAATTCTATAATGAATATCCTAGTAATATAATCACACTTCAAATCTTAAGAATAGTCCAAACAACAATTCACACTTATTATACTAACCTATTTATTACTTTCAGTAATATTGATTTACCCCACAATACAATATACTCTATCTAAAATGTTTAAGGGAGTATTTCTACTATCATTAAACTTCTCAATTGAAACACGTAGTTTGTCTTCCACTTTCAACTAATATATATAGCCATTATATATTATGATCCATATAATATATTTATATTTATACTATATATATATATATATATATCATCAACTAATACTTGAGTAATACTTTCTAGTTACTATAAAATACTAGAAGAAATTCTTATATATAAAATATATATCTCACTATCACTTAAATTAATACTTATATGTATACATACTATAAATATTATTACTTCATATATTTATTTTGAATATTGTTATAATTCTTAGGCTTATTTGCTTACAAGTTACACTATGTTACCTATATTATCACCATTTATTATCCTTTATAACTACGATATAACTAAGTTATTTAATATATTAATTTGGGAACATTGAGTATTATAATATTATTAATATAGTATAATCCCGTACTCACTCATCATCACATATATAACTGTTTTCCACTATACTTCTGACTATCCGAGATATAATGAATAGATATTAATCAACTAGTACTATACTATATTCTCATATGTATCTATTTAGATATTATCTAATTAATTTATTACATTTACCTCACATTCTATTAGATAGACTAATAACATTATCTATACATAAACAATAAATTTCTATCTAATATTAAATAGGTAAGTTTTTCAGGTGTCTTTCTTATAAGATAATTGTAACTTGTATACCTAATTATCTATAGCTATAACCATATATTTATGGATATAATCATATCATTTATACGAATATCTATACCATAGTTTTATTATTAACTTCATATTAAGTAACATGGGGTAATTTAAATCAAACTGATCTTATTATAAATATTATCTTCTGTGATTATTTAATAATAACTGTTGCATGATATGTTTGCAATAGATACTTATAAACTCATTTAATTATACTATTTATAAAATAAATATCCCAACCAACTATTCTTATACACTATTTATCAATCATAATAACATTCTCAAAACATGAATAATTTACAATAGTAACTTATTCTCAAAATATATATAATCACAACGATACCTGTGATGCCCTATATAATTCCTTGACTATATATATTATATAATCTACACATTGATTATTTCTTGGTATAACTACACCACTACCCAAGAAAGCATATCTATATAACAATATTTTCTGTTTACGAGATAACATATATTCTTGAGCTTATATAACTATATACCTAGCTACAACATACTATTGGTGATTATTTTACTATCACTATAATTATATTATAGTATATACTGATTTATATATATATTGTATATATTATATCCCCCAAAACACCAATACTCGGTATCACTTTTCCTCTCTTTATAAATCTCAGGAGCCTTATCATATAAGTATCAATGTCTCCCCTTGACTTATTCCTATACAAGTGCTTAAATATTAATTCTGTATTTCTTTTAACCGATCTATTCCTCATATATATATAGTCATCTTATGTTGTCTAGATACTATAACACATATTCATTATACAGAAATGCACTTTATTGAAAGCGTAAGTAAATTAATTAATTTTTTTTACACAAAACTCAATGCACAAAACAGAACACAGACTTATTTTTTACTTTATTATCTTTATATATAGTATCTATAGTATAACCTATAGTACACATATTATATTTCACAAAGTACTGTATTATAACTATAAAATAAACTACCTAATATATTGATGAAATACCATTACACGATATTCCTTCACTTACTAAATATTCCGGAATAAAGGTAACGCTCTAAATTCGTCAATGCTTCAGACAGAAGAAATCTCTAACTAAGCCCAATTAAGGAATGCAATATTATTTTATTGCAGTTTTTTCTATCTGACAAATCGATGCTTCAGAAATGATTTGACGCAAATAAAGGTTCATTACTTATACAATAACTTTCCTGACAGCTAAAGAAATTTTGCAATAGTTACATTATTGTAGTTGAACAATATCTGTATACAAAAATTGAGCAGATATCAATCCATTTCTTCAGTGTCATAATGTTATTTTAATGTATTATAAAATAATAAATTCATAAGTAAACTTCAGTTGATCATGTGATCAGATTTGTGTAACAAAGCTTGAAAAAAAGAAGAACTAAAATTGAAATTAAAAAGCAAAAAAAAACAACACCAAGAAGCTTTGTTTCCCTTCAAATTAAAAAACAAATTCTATTTGTTTTTAATTTCGGAAAATCCTAGCAAAAATTTGTAGTTATTTTAAAAAAAGTAGTAATATATGAGTCTTTTTATTGGATTAAAAAAAAAAAATGGTATTTGAGAAAATGATTATATACTGTACATACTGCATGTGTAAAGTTATGCAGTTATATTATTGAGATTATATTTATTACCCTTTGGTAACAATCTCATGATCTAGTCAGTTAAAAGTACTTCTTACGCTTATTAGCAATAACTCTCTCACGATGTCGATTTGGTGCCATATTACCATAGAATCGCCAATAATGTTTTATACATATAGATAAAACTGAATACATAATAGATTTCCTATGTTTATAACACGATTAATACTTCTCTACCCTTTTATAGAAAAATCTAAAAAAAAAAACTTCTTTTTACTATTATTTTATTTTAATTATATTTATATTTAAGTCTGTATATCTACACATCCTGAAATGAAAGTGTTAAGAATTGCGATGCCGATAAGCTTCAGTATTTGTATTTTATGTAAATAATAGTTAATATACTTTTACGACACAACACACCAAAATTTCTTCTATGTCTTGGGTTGCATGTATTGTCCTTGAATTTTAATTTTTCTCTTATAGGCATGTTATTTATCTTTCTCACTACTTTACCAACTTACAATTAGTATAATCTATATATTATTATAATTATATTATAGTTACATATATTGATTAGTAGATAAATATACTATATATATTATATTATTAATGATAAAATAATTAATAGTATATCTATATATTATTCTCTTTTTAAATTTATTATAAAATATATAGAGTTACATAGAAGGTCAGATTTTTTTTAAATGCTACAGCACAAATAACTAAATCTAGAAGAACGGATCAGGTTGCTAAGGCGTATAAAACAAGATTGTAATAATTTAATGTTTAAAATATTAAAGTAATTTTATAGGAAGTGAAATTTTACTTCTTTTTTTTTTTTTTTTTATCTTTTTTTTTTTTTTTATTTTTTATTTTTTTTTTTTTTTTTTTTTTCTGTATTGTTTTATTAGTGTATTTTATTGTTATCTCTATTATTATGTAGTCAACTTTTTGCTCGTTGTAATCGACTTATTTACGTAAAATTAGTTTCGAGCAAAATTTAAATTTACTTCCCCTGGTTTAAAGGGGTGCCATATGAGACTGAAGGGGGGATACAGTAGCGGAGGTACGTTTTCAATACCCGAGAGGGGAATTGGTTGGATAGAAGACCCCCTTATATAGCGACTGTAATATCCCATAAGACCTAAAACGAATGCCGGGGGAGTTTTCCGAGACTATCCCGAGGAGGGGGATTAGTCCCCCCGTCGTCATTCCCCGGAAGGCCGAGAAGACCCCGACTCCTACCATCCTTATCTTTGCGGTTTCCACTATGGTATTCCTTTAGTTAAAAAAAAAGATATATAACTTTTACTTCCAAAAATCACTTTGGTATTAGCTATCACTTAAAGGAATACCATCGGGTAAACCACAAAGATGGCAGATTAATTACATCGTTCCAAACATAACCACACTATAGACATTAACATCATGACTCCTTATCAATATATTTAACAAGAAGTTACATACAGAAGAAAACTATTTTGAATCCTACTGTATATAGCAATTCTTAACTAACCAATATTAGCAGATAGAACAAAAAGTGCGATTTCAGCAAATATTAATCCCACTCTAACAAACTAATTTAATTTGGGGGGAAGAGATACTCACACTAATTTCTATAAAATCTTAAATCTAAATATAAAATTTACTTTTATTATAAATTTTTATTGTTAATATTAAATTTAACACTTAGTCTTACAAAGAACTGCACTCTGAAGATAAGGTTTTACCCGAATAATAATAAAAATATTAATTATGATATAATATATTACTAATAATATATAGAAACGTTACTTAAATGTAAATAAATGTCTCTATAATTATTACAAGTTGATGATTTAGGGCCATGCAGGTAATTTATTTTCTTAGTTAATTTTATTTGGTATTAGCACTGATTACAATTACTTATATATATTCGTATATTATGTATGATAATAAAATAATTATATAATTATTTTTATTTTTTTAAAGCATAAGGAAAAATATATTTATTAATATATATTATTAATATAATATATATATATATAATAGTATATTATTACTATAATATATATATACGTATAATATATTAATATTATAATATTATTAATATATATATATATAACTTATATATATTATTTTAAATATGATATATATATATTTATAATATATATATATATATATTATATATTTATATATAGATTATAAGTATAGTATATGTTATATAGTATTAAGTAGATCTATTAGTATGTATTATGAGTTAGTGTGTATATTTTTAGTGATTATGTGGTTATAATATATCGAGAGTATAGTATAGTTATATTCTTACCTATATCACACAAATAGCATATGGCACATCGCGGCTCGAAGAACAGCAGGGCAGGGCTTCTAGCTGGAACAAATGCTGCATTAAAAGTGCTTAAAAAATTAAATGAAATGTTAAGAAAGATTTAGGATAAACTTGGGAGGTGATGAAGCTCCTTTTTAAATTAGTGTGGTTGCGCTCTGTCTTGAAGAGTTAATCTATGTTTGTAAGTTCTGTAAGTTAATTTTTTTTATTTTAATTGCAAATACTAAAGCATTTTAATCGCATCAATTCGAGCTCTAAACTCCACTCAAAAAAGACAACTCACATATTGATTTCAAAAATATTTATTTTTAAAGATGTTACATTATTGGTGAACGCAGATTTTTTATAGTTGAATTTGACATAGTTTGTTAGAATTAAATACTGAATACTTCAAATAATAATCTTTTTTTTTACTAGTTTTTTTTAATAATAGTTTCTAAAATCGATTTTAAGCTGTTGCTTGATAATAGAAAATAAGTAAGCTTATTACATTGCTGATCAGATTGGTCTTTGCCCGAAGTAAGTTGTTTCTATAAGTAATTAATAGATAAGTGCATTATTAATAATTGCCCGGGAAAGTTGGTTGACAGGCGTCAGTGGACATACAAGAAGGTCTGGGTCCTCTCTCTAGTCATTTTTGGTTTTCTTCCAAGATACAGGCGCTCGTGAAGCGAAAAAAAAGGAGAAATTATATACAAAAAAAAACGATACTAAAACAGTCTCAGGAATGATGAAAGTGTGAAATAAAGCAAATTAACTTTTAACCCCATTCTGCTTGTTTGAATGTTAAGAGGGGTAACATGCTTGACGGGTAAGGAAAGAAATAATTAGTAGGTTGGGCTGGTGTTGCAAATCAGAGGGAATAGATAGTTTGTGCCTTAAGTGAAACATATCAAGCATAAAAGGAATCAAGAAGGCAGAGGGAATGGTTTGAAGCTACAGGGGAAATAGTTTCAAGGGGTGAGTGACAGGGTCTGTAGCTAGAGAAGGTCGTCACAGTGAATACAACAATGATTTAATTGGAAAGAAACAAAAGAAAAAAAGAAGAAAATTATGAAAATGGGAATATCATGTGAAAAAGAAAGATAAAGAGTTGCTATAGTTATCAACGATTAAATTTGGTAAATATAAGTGGAAACATGAGGGTTGAAAATGGATATTTGTAAGTCGCGATATGCCACAAGGTAAATGATAGTTGATTCGAAGGAAGTAAGGGAGTGTAGTTGGGAATGAGCAGTAAAGCCAGTGTTTAGGTAAGTTGTCACCTAGGAGACGTAGAATAAAGTATGCTTTGACAATAGAAGTTGATTCTAAAACACGCAAGGTGTTGGGTTTGATGTGTTATCATACAATATTGCAATAAATGGTAGGTGACATTCTGCCTTTTGGAGTGCTTAATAGGCAAAAACGAAAGAAAGTGGGAGAATAAAATTGTTAGTAATTATGCTCTGCAAAGAAATTGAATAATTAGGAAATATACATGGTTAATTAAAGAGAAGCAATATCAGTAAATATCACCTGAGGTTTAGTGGAGTGTAATCAGTAATTTTGTGCTCACTGATTGATTGATGTTATTGATTTGTTATGGTCAAACGGAAGAAAGACAGTGTTTTGTTGGATGTTGAACGTCTAAGGGTGCATGACTTAGGGGTATATCTTGATCTATCTATTTAGTAAAGCAAAGATAAAGGTGAAAGGAGGGTGGAATGAAAAGTAATGAGATATTTTAACACAATGTTAAGATATAAGTTACAAGTAGATTGAGAAATATATTATGTATAATTGAGTGAATATTTAAATAGAGGATATAAATTACGAAGAATTTAGCAGTAATAAGTTGAGGAAATATATAGTGAATGTGCAAGAGAGAAAGGATAGTGAGTTCAAGGGAGGAATGGAATTCTTTTTTAAGGAATACAATAATGAGATGACTACAAGGGCAGTGTTGTGGTCGTTGAAATAAGATTTGGCCGAAGGATAAAGAAGAAAAGGTAGCGAATGTGGAAGTGATATACGAATTAGATTGTATTAATTATTAAAAGGAAAAAAAGAATGTTTTTGCAAAACTTTAAGCTTAATAATAGTTCAAGACTATCATGGGTAGGAATATCAAGAGAGGTGCGAGATATAAGAAGGTTTAAATATGAAAAGTGTAAGAGCTGCAAAAGAAGAAGGGCAGAACGTAAGCGGTGGAGTGGTAAAGATGGTTGCTAGACATCATATAGGAAGAAGAGTAATAACTATTTTGGAAGGAGAATTAACAAGATTTACGAATAGAGAGAAACGTCCATAATTAGGAGTAATTTAAGGCTTTGGATGGGATAATGTAGTTCAGTGAGATGATAGAGAAGGTGGAGGAGAGATGAGAAAGAACATTTTAAGAGAACTGCTAAATGCCTGGAAGAGTAGATTGAGGTAGAGAAGAAAGAAGACAATAATATCACGATGGAAAGTAGAATTAGAAATGTAAATGTAATGGGCACACATATTACCAAGGATGGAGAATAGTGAATGCTTGAAAGAAGTCCAAATGAGAGAAAATGCTTCTGGGATTATGAATGTGCTATACCAAGTAGAAATGTGAATGAAAGGGAAGGTGGCATTTTGTTGTGGAGTGGCTGTGAGAGATTATCGAATTGTTTGGCGGAGGCGTTCAGTGCCGAGGTTCCACAAGATTGGACAAAATTCCTGTCTATTGTAATACCAGATTTATTATAGGGTAAGGGGAACAAAAAGAGTGTTCTTTATTTAGAGAGAATAAGCCTTATTGAGTGTTGTAAGGGTAAAATATAGATTGGAGATCGAATTATATGCGAAAAAGTTAAAAAGTATCACGAGATGAACAGATTGTGAGAGGAAAAATGTTAGGTTTTATAGGAAGATGTCGAGGTGTGTGGATCAGGTATTTACCTTGAGAATGCTGGCAGAGAATTCTTAGAAAAGAAGAAAGGATGTTTTAGGATGCTTTCTTGATTTGGAAAAGTCATATGGTAGATTGAGTGTCAAAACAAGGCAGTTGAGAGAAGATCATATAGAAAGTTATGGACATAAGGTTTGCTAATTAAAGGCGATTAAAGCTATTTTACAGGAACATACGAGCATGTGCTTAGGATTATCAGAAGGGTAGGGGAGTGGTTTAAAATAGGAGTGGGTCTGAGACGAAGGTTGTGTGATTAATGTCTCCATGGGTTCTTAATGTCGTTATAGAATATGTGTTATGGTTAAGAATATTGGATAGATGTTGGAAAAATGGAGCTGATATTGAATCATGAATGAAATGTAATTGGATAGATAAGGCGGTGTATCGTTTTACTGACGAATTCTGTGTTGTGAAGTTGCCGATACCAAGGAAAACTGGCGAGATATTGGTTGCTTGAGGTTTGAACGAGTGTGCCAAGGAAAAGGATTAAAAATTAATCCTACTAAGTAAGTAAAGAGTGACGAAAATTAGTGCAAAATCCAAAGGAGACGATTCGCAAATTGGTTGGATATTATAAAAGGTGAATGGGGAAAGCCTATAACAGAAGACTACAGTTTTTTAAATGATACTGATCAGGTGAGGAACGGATATTGAGGGTAAGCTTTCGAGGCCATGGAAAGAAGAGTTGAGGACCATAAGGGTTGCTTGAGGGTGAAAGAAGTATTAAGCAGCCTTAGAGAATTTGGAGAAATGGAAATTTAAATAATCCCTTAGAAAATGAAAATTTGGTTCACCTGAATGTATATTTGTTCCAACTGGTCTGTATGGGTGTAAGACGTGGGCATTAAACACTAATAAAGAAAAAAAAAAAATTTGAGGTTTTGCAAATGAAAGGTTTATGAGATATTTGTGAAGTAATAAAAAGAAAAGATTTAATTAAAATGTAAGAATAAGGAATATGTGCCGATAGGAGAATATGTTTCCCCCTTTTGGGGGGATAGATTAAACTGTAGAACTAAATAATTCAAATAAAAATAGGTTTGTGAGTGACTTAAGATGGGTTATGGTTTTCCACGTGCTATAGAATCCGAAGCTGATGAATAGATGACTATGAGAAAGGTGTTGTAGAAATCCGAAGTTGGTCAGGCAATAGGATAAGGGAAAACCAAATGGAGGTGGGTTGATGGAGTAAAGGAGCTACTAATAGCAAAGGGGATTGGTATGGGAATGTATACACCCCAAAAAGGAACAGCACAGGTCGTCTCAGTTCCAGATTATTTCAATTGAAAGCTTAATATGCTTTTACATTCACAATTGAGAGATTTTGGGTTGAATTTGAAGTATTGAATGCTATCTAATCTTGGATCTTATTATTGAGTATGATATTATTATGTCGATGTTGAATAAATAGCGTTCTTTTTATTTTGTCTTTTCAGCTGATGAATTAAGGTCTCGTTTTTTCTCATTTTATCTTTATATTGTAGCTAGTTAAAGAATTTTCTTGTAAATTGTAATCATGTTAAATATTATAAATCCTAAATAAACTTTAAAACTTTTAATACTTTTTCTGGAAATGGAAATTGATTTATTTTGGCTATAAAAGCATAACATTAAAAAAATTATATTAATATTATATTCCATTTACTATTCCTTAAAAGATACTTTTTAAGTTTTATAAAATAAATAAATTTTTAAATATACTTTGGGCACAACCAAATATGAAATAAATGACTAAAGTATTGGTTGTACAGGAATGCAATCCTGAGTTGCCAAGCAGTACATAAATGTTCTATCTTGTTACTGTGTAATTTATTATATTAAATTAAAGTATCGGTATAGGTATCGGTATCGGTATCGGCACTTAAAAAATAGAGTATAGGTATCGGTAATCGTATCGCTCTTTTCTGGTAATCGTACTCACCTAATATTATATAATATATATATATATATATATAATAATATTATATATATATATATATATATATATATATATATATATATAGAGTAGTTTATAATTATATAGTATATATATATTATATATAGTTTATTATAGATATATGTATATATATATATATTTATATATATGTATATATATATATATAAGTTATATTATATATAGTATATATGTAAATATATTTATATTATATATAATTATTAGTATATATTATATATATATATAATTTATAATATAATGATCTTTTCTTTCTTTTTCTTTTTCCTCTCCCAGGGAAGGATTCTTCACCCTGTCAGCCGCGCAAGCGTCTTTCTCCCAGAACATCCCTCTGCTGCACTATTCTTCTTTTCTTTAGCACTCTCATTTTTGTAGCTGACATCTTTCCCAGAGAGTCCTCCACCTACTCCGCCCATCTTTTCTTCGGTCTTCCCTTTGGTCTTCTTCTGGTGTCCATTCCCATCTTCTTTTGGCATTCTGTCCTGCTCCATCCTCACAGATGTCCCCACCATCTCAATCTCCCCCACATCCATCTTCAGTAATCATCTTCTTCACCCCTATATCTCTCTAATTACTTCATTCCTTATTCTGTTGCTCTCCTGCTCCTTTCCGATGCATAGTTTCTTAATACCCTCATCTACCGCCGCTTGTATTCTACCTCCCTCTTCTCGTTGTGTCCAATGTTTCCGCTCCGTACAGCAGGGTATGAGTCAGTATACTGTTAAAAATCACTTTTTTAACCTCTATTCCGTAATGTTTTTATCTTTCATCATGGGGTATAAAGCTTTCATAACTAATCCATACTTTTCCCTTCTTCGCGTAATCTCTCTTCCACTTCCTCCGCTTCTGTTAAAACATCCTCCGAGAATATTGCAGGTATTTTACCGCCTTCACCTCCTCCTCCTCTCACCATCATCTCATCCCATCCTCATTTCCTCCGGTTTAATGTTAATATCTCTGTCTTCTGTACGTTCATCCTCTCCTGCTTCCTCCAACTCCTCCGTAAACAACTCCACCACCCTCTCGAATCGTCTCCTCTCCCTCGCTCCAACATGCCAGATCGTCCGCATATGCCAATTATGTCCCCCCTTCAAATTCTCCCTGTCTCTCCCCTCACTTCCTTATCACCACGTCTAAAATATAATATAAACAGCAGTGGAAGGATAAAACACTCCCTGCCCTTCACTCCTGTTTCAACCCTCAACCGATCTATCGTTCTCGCACATCAGTTCTAACATTACAACTTTTGGCATTCTCTCCATACAGACTTTCTATTGCGCCTTCTTGTAATCTAACGCCCTCACTCCATATATTCCTCGTCGCTATGAGCGCTCTCCAGAGCTTTTTCCTTGGCACCAAATCAAATGCCCCTTTTTGCAGTTCGATGAACGCTACAAAGAATTTGTTGCCATATTCCAGCATCTTCTCCGAGACCGATTCTTAGTGTGAATAAGAGGTCCGTTCGTTCCTCTTCCACTTCTATACCCGTACTGTTCTTCTCCGAGTCTCGGCTCTACCTTCTCTCTCAATCTCCTCTCCAATATTTCTTTCATATATTTTCGCCAGATGGTCCATCAGTGAAATGCCTCTATAATTATTACAGCTCCTGCATCCTCCTTTACCCTTTAATATATCGGGTATTATGTATTGCTTTGGCCCCTATACTCCACCTTTCCCGGCAACCTTTCCCTCTCTCCACACTTGTTCATCAAACTGATGATGCTCCCTGTCAGCTCCTCTCCTCCCTCCACCCCCCAACTCCACAGCCACTCATCCTCTCCTGGGCTTTTAACCCTCTTCAATTCCTTTCATAGCTCTCATATTCTCTTACGCTATTTCTCGCCTTCCACCTGCCTCTCCTCCTCCCTCGTCTGTTCTACAGCTTCTTCCTCTTGGTTCTTCTCTGTATTCTACATTTAGCAAATCTTCATAGTATTCGGTCCATCTATCATTTCTTTCTTCCGGTCTCACAAGAATCTCTCCGTTTCTATATCTTTTATATTTCTAGTTACGGTTTTTGGTTTTCTATACGCCTTCGCCATCTTAAATAGCTTTTTCTTCCCTTCGCCACATCTCTCGTCTATTTCTCCTGCCATTCTCTCGCGTCTCCATCTTTTTTGCCTCCTCTTTATTCTCTCTGCCTCATTCTTGCCTGTACATATTCCTCCCTTGCTGCCCCTGTTTTCCTTTTCAGCCACTTCCTCAATTTCCCCTGTTTTTACCTTAATTGCCTTTTTCACTTCTTCAGTTCCACCATGGTCTATGTCTCTTCCTAGTACCTCCTAACCATCTTTTACCCAAGAGTTTTCCCTGCCACTTCCTTAATGACATCCTGCAAGTCTTCATTTTCTTTTCCATTTCCTTAGGGTTGCCTGCATTTCCCGTTCATAATTTTGTCTCGTTTCTTGTTCTTCAACTTCTCCACTCTGATCACTGCCTCTTCTGCTCATTTACTCCTCCTTCCCTCCCTCTTATCTTCATGTCCGCCACCCCCAAGTCTATGATGCCGCATCCAACGGAACACTCCCGGGATCAACCTTTACCAATTCCTTAACCATCCTTTTATCGGTGACTATCATGTAGTCTATCACCGAATTTTTTGATCGGAATTGGTTGCGTTACTTGAATTCCATCTATACCTGTAAAGATGCTGAACTCTCTTGCTTGAAAAAACGTATTCAATTATTTTTAGGTCGTTTCCACAACAAAAAATCAATCAAACGCTTCTCTCCCTCCATGTTTGCGTTGTATCTCGCCAATGGTCCAATATCCCTCTCTCATCTCTCGTTCTCTTTCTCTCTCTCTTAAATCTTCCATCAACAAGCACCTCTCCCCCTCCTCCTCCACCTCCCACCTCTTCCTCCATCAATTCCAAAAATCTAGTTTTTTCCTCCTCTCTGAGTGCCCCTGTTGTGGGGCATATATCTGGAATATTCTATATTTTTATCGGCTCATCTCAATACGCACATCATCAACCTGTCATTTATAATTTTTACTCTCTGTAATATATGGTGACAGTCTTGGTCCCACAATAATTCCGACACCATGTGTCTTTCTTATCCTTCTTCACCGCCAACATACATTCGAGAACAAATTCCTTCCTCTGCCATCTCTTTACCCTCCTCACACCCCCTCACTCTCATCTCCGCCATCCCCAACATATCTATCTCCTCTCCTTCATGATATCTATATCTCCTCCTCTTTATCTCCATAGGTACCCACATTTATATTGGGCGCATAATTCTTTAAAAAGTGTTTCCAAGATGTCCTATTCCGTAAATTCGCCGCTAAGTCGTCGTCTAAGTTCTTCCGGTCTCCGAGGCTCTGCGCTTGATCTTGGCCGCAGTTTTATTCGGGAAGTGGCTTGCGTAGGCCCTATCCTTCCCTAGCCATAGCTTCCAAAAAATAATTTAAAAAGCTCCGAGGACACCGTCCTGGTGTCCTCGTTGCCCGGGTGCACGAGGCTGGGGAAGCAGAGTTTGGCCTCTGCACCCGTCATAGTTTATATATATGTATGAGTCTCGGTTATATTATAACTATATATATAGAGTATGTATATAATATATATATATATATATATATATATATATATATATAGTTTATATATATTATTAATATTATCATATAATATATATCTATAGTATATATATAATATTATATATATATATATAATTATATAATATATATATGGATGTAAAAAAGAATAAATCTTGAAACTTGCTTTTTTTGTTTTGTTTTTTTTTTTTGTTTTTTTTTTTAAGTGCATAAGCACTTCAGAAATATCTAAATCTAAGACATTGTTCTAAATCCCTAATTTCAGGAAATTCAACTCATCTTTAATGAAGAATTAATAGTTTATTATCTGTTAAATACTAAATTGGCATTTTGTAAAATTTGATAGTTTTTTTTTTTTGTGTAGCAGTAATTAGGTCTATGATTTGTTGAGGTCTATGATTTGATTTTAGTTATGTAGTGGATAATCTTTGTTGAAAAAATGTGCATAATAATATAAATATATTTTCATTTGAAATTTTTAGATAAATATAATAATAAAATAATAATTGAAGAAATATTAATAATAATCAAAAATAATAATAAATCATAATAATGAATAATTAATGAATAATAATAATTAATAATAATTAATAATATTAAAATTAAAAATAAGTAATAATAGTAAACTCCTACTACTATTACTGACACTACTGTTAATAAATGAGAATATTAATAATAGATATATAATTTAATAATAATAATAATAATAATAATAAAATAAAATAGATTAATAATTAATAATAATAATAATAAAAATAAAGTAACGCAGAGATTAAACATCTATGAATGCTTAAAAAACGTTTAAACAATGTGTTCAATCGTCAGTTCGTGTGTTATTGAGAGGCAAATTGACCAAACAGATTACTTTTAAAAAATAAATAAATCAAATATGGAATTTGATATACCACTTTCTCGCAAGTATCTATCTGAACTTGTTAATATTTTCCGTCAGTATCTAAATCTTTAATTTATGCATTAGTGCTCATACCTCACTTTCTACCACTAGTTTCTATTTTTTTAACATTTGTGTGTTTCTGTACAGTGTGACAATTAATCGAAAGCGTTGGAAAACATTCTTGATATATCACTGTAATTAAGGCCGAAAAACGAACATCTGCCGCTATAAAATTGAAACACAGTCCACTCGTGTCGTGTACTATTCTTCTTAAATATAAACTTTTAGAATAAAGTAATTATAATATGAAGCAATACTTCAAGAATCTATATAGGTCGTGTTTGGGACTGTATCTTAAAAATTTAAAAAACTTACACTGATAGTTGTATTCTTAATATATATATTATATATAAATATAGTATATATAATATATATATATATATATAGTATATATTATATTATAATAATATATATATATTGTATATATATAGAATATATCTATATATATATAATATATATATATCATATATATATATATATATATGATTTATATATAATAATATTTATATATTGTATATACCGGTATAATTAAGGGTTGGGCGAGCTCGCAGAATTCCGGCACCGCACCATCCGCCTCTTCTGTATTGCGCACCTCACCGCACCGCAAGCCGCACCAGGACAAACACAAGCACCGCACCGCGACCAATATGATATATAATAAGTAAAAATAATTTGTCTAAAATAAATAATATAATGTTTATATATATATATAAAGAGTATATATATAGGTATATATATATGATATAAATATTATAAATTGACATTTTTTAATATTTACGATAAAAATTGAATCTAATATAATATATATATATATATATATATATATATATATATATAATATATAATATATATATATACATATATAATATATAGTATGATATTATATATATATAATATATATATATATAATTATATATGCAGAGTACCTTTCGTTCTCCTCCCTAGCCCACAATCATTAGCGATGTGGGTTTGGCGGCTTCGGAAATCGTTATCACTAGATTGATAGCCCATGATGATGGTATATTGGTGTCAATAACTCATCGACTAAACGTTAATTTCTTCAACATTCAACTTCTCTATTTTACTTTCCAATATGTTGAACATCACCTCTCCTTTTCTAAACTTTTACTTTTGTTCTTAAACCAAAACTCAGTTATTTAGGAGCTAAAATTGCAATCCTTACTCTATTTCATCCTCACATCAACTTTATTCCACACAAAGCGCGGTTGAATCTGCATATGTTTAGAGCAGGGTCGTCTGTTCTAGTGTTACTAATTTCTGGCCTAGAATATTCTGCCCAAATGACAGACTTTGTTGCCAATATATGATTATAATAACTTATTTGTTCTGTTTCTTTATTTTCCCGAGTCTAGTAACTATTTCTAAACTCTTTGAATAAATAACTAAAACATAAAAACTAATCTTGAATGAATTGATTCGTCTCTTGGAGATTTCACTATTCACTCACAAAATATAGCGTTTTCCTCCTAGTTTATTCAATAAGTAGAGCTTGATTCAACTTGCATACTATTGTCTCTTATCAATAAAAAAACCCTGAGCAGATAATGTAGCTTCCTGCACATATCCCTGATGATCTTGGAGACAATATCAACACACTAAAACTTATCTTAATTAAAACTTTAAATCCTTTACATCGTCAGCTTTTATAAACCTCTGGTTAATCTTATCAATCCTCTTAATTAACTGTCTTGCCTTTTTGTCTTCCTTGTCATTCCGCGGGAAAAGTACTCCAACCTTTTGGCAAGTAAAACTGTTTTTGTCACTTCAGTGCTGCAAAACTGGTCGAACCTTGCAGTCGTTGTTCCTGTTTCTTTTGTTTGGATGGAGAGATCCATATTATTCTAAATATAAGGTTTGGCCTTTGAAATAATCAAAATACATATTAATATATATATATTATATATATATTAGTATAATATATAATATTATATATATATTATATAATATATTATATATATAATATATTATATATGTTATATATATATATGATATAGTAGGTATAGTATATTATTATCAGTATATATATTTTACTAGAGATGAATATACCGTCCACTCACGGGAGGAGCCCTAATCAAGGAGGAATTGTACTCATTTAACGTCCCGAGCAGGACGGAAGCCAAGCCCAAGAGGAGAAAGGCTTTCCATCCCCACGCCTGACCAGTTGCAAACCTGGGACCCATCGCTTTGTTTGGCGAGTGCTCTAACAATGAGCTATCGGCGCTTTTTACAAATAAATTATAAAATACATAAAGAAAATTAAAAATCTAATACTCCTAATACAAATATATTAATATCGACCTGTATTATCTAGTTATCAATTATTACTTGATTTACCAACTTTCTCCCATCATACCAATTACCATCAATTTATGACGAACTATTATTATTTAACACATGATCTCATGTAACAACTATACCATCTATTATCTATGTACTGCATCATTATCATGTACCAATCATCATCATGTACTATCATCATTACTATCATCTTTAATAAAATTCATCATCATCATTATTTTATTCCTGTTTGATTTTCATTACGATCTGTAGTTATTTTTATTATTTATTACTATTTTATTATAATTATTTATTATTTATTTTATATTATGTATTTATTATTATTTTATTATTATTATTATATTATTATTAGTATTAGATTATTATTATTCTTATTATTATTTATTATTATTATTATTATTATTATTATTATTATTATTATTATTATTATTATTATTATTAATTATTATTATATAATTCTTATTATTATTTCCTAAAACGTTCAAAATCAGCATTTCATTGATGTATGATTTGAATGCTTTTCAAACGCCCTCGAAGTACTGTTTTCTCTAACGAAAGAAATTTCTTTCAATATTATCTGGAGTATAATAAAACTATTAATTTCATAAATGTACCAAGCTTTCGTCCGTATACTTCGGAATTTTCAAGGAATAGTTTTATTTTCAGATTTTAACAATTTTTATAATATAAATTAGTTTAAACTAATAACAAAAATAAAAAAATAAATAATAATAATTTTAAAAAGTTAGAAAAGTTAACATGTGCATTGACGTTTTTGTTATTTAACTAGTTTAAAAATTTGGACATTCATTATATTTTATATTTGTTATTATTGGTTTGTGTTTCCTTAAGAGCAATGATTCCCCTAGACGCAATTCATAAAAATCATACTTTCTTGTTATGATGGAAAGTTTTCTTTTATTTTGTTATTGGGATTTTTGTTATGTTCTTCTTTAAAATGTTGAAATACTTTACTCGGCTTATACTTATGCTGAGACATTCTCATGTTGAGGGTATTCGTTGTGTATCCGATATAAGAGGCGTTACCGATTTCAATGTTCTGAAAGTGGATGTAAAGCCTCTTATATCGGATACACAACGACGATACACCTCAAACATGAGAATGTCTCAGCATAAGTATAAGCCGAGTAAAGTATTTCAACATTTTAAAAAAGAACATAACAAAAATCCCGATAACAAAATAAAAGAAAACTTTTCCATCATAACAAGAATGAATGATTTTTATGAATTGCTTCTAAAGTAATATTTATTATTAATGAAGAATAATAAACTAAAACAAGCACTTTTAATATAAATTACCTTGGCTGATGGAAAGTCCTAAACGTGGGGATGGAATTTGGGGGAATGGTATTTGATGTAAACTTTCCCCTTCCCACCTGAAGCGGGGAATTTTTTTCTGAAAACTCACATACCCAAGTTTTTTTAGGCTTCTTCTCCAGCATTGATAGTTTCCTCTCTGTTGTTCTAATTTCTGCTCGATTGTTCTTCATCCCAACTCATAGTATTGCCCCGCTTGATGGGGAACAGGGAAAAACCATTCGGACGGTGAGCGTATAAAAATTTGGTCAATTTTGAAGTTATACACTACATAAAAAAGTACGTTATCTACGATTATGATCTATCTTTGTTTAATTTAAAAGTATTATTTTTTTTTAACCCAGAATATATATAATATTATTATTACACATAAAACAATATTGAAATATAAATTTAGAATATATAATTTTTTTTAATCAACTTACAGTGTATTAAAATATATTTATATCGAAGTAGTGATTATATTTTATATAAATCATGGAGCAACAGACTCATACTGTCTTGATAATGATTCTATGATTGTACTTAACTCTTCTCTGACTGATTGTCGTTGTGTTTCGTACACCATTTTGAAATTACAGTATCACAAAATTTCTATAACAGCAAAGAAGCTAAGTCACGATCGCGGAATGCTGTGAGTGAAACAAAGTAATTATAGTCGACATCCTTGTTGACACACTATCTTATTCCACTCGTCTGAGAAGAGTAGTGATGATCCACATCACAAGAGTTATATTTATTTTATTCTTTGGTATCTTCTATAACGAGATGAGTTGCATATTTTTTAGGCTCGAAATATATTATCTTTTTTGAGCGCACGTGTTAATGAGAGTAGCTGCATTAATGTTCGTTAATTAAAGAAGAAAACGAATGGTGACATGCTTGCTCTCTCGTGATTGCGCTACAGTGAGCCTACAATTATAATATTGATCTCAGTGTGAGAGAAATTATTTCTTTTATTTAAGAGATTTCATTCTCCTGTAATGGATGTGATCTTATTTAATAATTTTATATATATCATATTTACAATTATATAGATATATAATTATAATCAGACTTACAATTTCTCTCATCTACTCTCTCTACTCTATCGTTCATATCATCATATATACTTCATATAGTATAATATAATCTATTCATCTTCATCTCTCTCATCGTCTCTCTCTATTTCTACTCTCTATACTTCACTCTCTCTCTCACTATCTCGTCTCTCCTCTCTCTCTCTCTCTCTCTCTCTCTCTCCTCACCAAAATCGCAACTGCGCAAAGCGAATGGTAAGATATAGAACAGTATACAAGTCGTATTCAAATTACCTATTCTATGTGGTTGAACAAATTACAAATGAATACCCTCTAAAATTGATATAAAGTAGACAATAGATTATTGGTAATAATTATAATTATAATAATTGTTTAAGTAAATATTGAAATATTTATAATCAGTCTTAAATATATCAAATAATATATATATATATATATCATATATAATATATATAAATATATATATATATAATATATATGATATATATATATATAGTATATGTTATAATATATTATATATATATATTATAATATATATATTTATATTATAAATATTATATATATTATAATTATATAATTAGAATTAATAATATTATAATTATTAATATAATATATATACATAATTATAATTATATTATATTCATATATATATATATTAATAGACTATATTCATTTTTATTATACATAAATTTAATTTCTATTCTATATATTTATATTATACAAATATTAATACATATATATATATATATATATATATATATATATATAAATATAATAATTATAATATATATATATATATAATATATATATATTATATATATATATTAATATATTATATAATATTAATATATAATACGTTGATACATGAATTAATATTTATCATAAAGGAATAGTGTTAACATAAAAGCCCTTCTGACTATATTCTTTTATCCCTTTAATAAAAAATAATGGAATGTAAATTTTTGAGCAGATGTAAAGGATTGAGTTATTTTGAAAAAGTGTACTCCTATAGGATTCCTCTTTTCTACATTTATAATTCTCAAATATTACCATTTTTGGAGTAAAAACACACGACGAGCAAGAGCTAAATCATATTATCCTCTTATTATCTAACATAGCATTTGAAGCGTATGACATGTTATTTGTATATATTATCTCTTAAGATCTCATTATAATGCGGTTTATAAAAAAAGTTCACTCTAGTTATTGTTATAAACAAAATAAACGTTTGCCGCTCCGACTCATAATGATAAAGAATATCGATTATTTATATAAATTATTTATACCTACTCATGCGAATGCCTCTCACCTATCACTATAAGCACATAAAGGTTATAAGGTAGAAAATAGTAACACATCATGAAGATAGAAAAAAAAATATAGTATTCGAGAGTGCGAATGCGCTTTGGTATTATAGGGTAATTATGAACGGGGTGTGTGCTAATCTTTGTGTAGTGTGAATGGTATAGTTGATGCGATAGTTGAACTTGAGTCGCTTCGCAAGGTATTAGATGATCGAGTCTAGTTGCTCTGATTGATGCTCATGATATATATGTAATTTAACTATAGAATGCTCGAGAGTTCTGATTAACTATAACAAGGAGCGTGTTCACTTTCTATTCTCTTTCGTAATTGAAATATAAACTTTTATTTTTTTAGAATTTTTTATTATAACTTCCTTTCACTGTTTTTAAGACTTGCACACCTTATAATTTTATTTCCTTTTCTTTTTATTATCTATTTAATTACATTTATTATATTTTATTTAGCTCATATATTTATTACCATTATATTATTATTTTATTATTTACTTTTATATTATTATGATGATAAATTATTTTATATAATATTAATAATCTATTATTTAGAGATTATTATAAGACTTTATGATTTATTAAATCTATGATAATTATTCAAGTTTTTATTATATGCTGTTCAATACTTATTTTATTTATAATCTAATATTTATTTGCTAATAATATATATTTAAGATATTATTTCTACATCATACAAAGGGAAAATTATACAACCATATCAAACATTTCTTTTTCTCAAACATTTTATTTATTTTCAATTGGCACATCCATCAATACGATAATATTTAAATTATAATACTGGATTATATTTTTTAAAGTTGTAAATATTTTATGAATCATTTATTTTTTAATTCATAAATAATATTCAAAATATAATTATAATTAATTTAAAAAAAAATATTATGATTAATATATAATAGTGATTAATAGTTGTTAATATATGACTCAACATCACACTGGTCATAGTCGTGGTTCCAGAGTTGGATGAGATAGAGACAATAATAATAAAAATAATTTAAATTTTATTAATTATATAAGTTAATAGATCTATTATTTATTTATTTATTTATATATTTATATAATATTAAATATATTTATTATTAATAAATTATAACTAGTAATAATATATTAATTAATAATTAATAATATAATTACATAATAATTAAATTAGCTGACATTTATAACTGGATATTATATAATTATTTAATTAATTTAATTAATCGGTAATTATGCTAAATATTATTCAACATTTACTAATTATTATTACAAATTATTCTTTTTTCGATTTGCTTCAGTAATATATTTGAATTAGTCAATTCTTTCAATTTTCTACTCGAAATAATCTTCAAATTCATTTTGATATTATTCAAAGAAAACACTAAGTAGAAATTTTAAATAATAATTATATATGAAGATATAATAAATTAAATGAAAATATCTAATTTCTAACTTTTTAGTAGAGTTTATTATTTTATTATTTTATTATCTGCTACTGGGATTATATTGACAAGTTTCCTACAATTCAACGTGTTAGACAGCCTGGAGTGCGTGCGCGTAAGTCATTTCACTACTACGTGAATTCGTGAGATAAGCTCCTATGCACCGCCTTGTTGCTATGAGTCGACACAATAGTCAGCTAGGATCTCACATATGAGTAGGTATCACTTTTCTCTGATTCTACACACCTTGCCTTTTTGTGCATGGTATTATTTTATTATACTTCGGTTTCTTTCTCTCTCTTCTCTTCTCTTCTCCTCTTCTCTTCTCTTTACTATCTTATGACGTATTATGAGTCACCTCACAACTGTTCAGTCTTAAGCAGATAGTCAATATTGTATCGATATTGTACAAACACATCAAAGAACTGCCCATTAATTAATCTTTTTACTTTAGCTCCTCACTCTATCCAAAATCTGGCGCGAAAATCTGCGACCCGAGGATACGGTAGCCCCAGTAACAGGCGGCCATGGATCGGGAATATCGCGACCTTATATATCGACTGGAGTAAATGTTCGGTGAGGAAAAAAAATTCCCTTCGAAACCTGTTAGCCAGAACTCCAGCTTTTTGAAGCCACCTTACGTATAACCGTTCTTTCTGATATTGTCACGTTTTTCTCAAAACGAGTTCTGTCGTTTTACTCTTTTGGTTCTACGATCGATATCTATGTTGTTTCACAGGCTGCTCTCCTTTACATGAGAACCTCGAAGAAAATAGGACAAGTCTCGCGGAGGTTGTTTTTTTGCATACGCAGATGTGAAGTTTGAGTTTTAAAGAGTTGAGCTTCACAAGGTTTGCGTAAACCCCACCGGGAAATCCGCGATCCAGATCAGCAGGAAAAGAAATGGGAAAGCGAAGAACGACCACAACTCTAAGAAGCGAAGAGGGAGCAAAATTTGAAATCGAATGGAAAGACAGGAGAGTTGAGTTCATTTCGCAATAAGAATGTAGTAGAAGCTTTTAGCATGGCTATCCTACAGAATGATCGTTAATGAAAGTAAGGATGACATGTGTCGGTAGATAAAATTAGAACTGAACCATTTCTCGTCTCCTGGAACCTTACCACAATTAACTATATAAGGAAGAATGAAGTGCCTTCATATCAAAAGAGGTCTTTGTCTAAGAATGAATGCGTATATTAAGAATGTCACATTTTCTACTCAGACAAATAGTAAACAAATTCGGACACAAAATGATGCCTCCGAACAGGAAGTGAACCTTTGGTACTAGAGTTAAAGTGACATGCCACATAAACCCCTGATGCTATAGGATTCTTTTGGACTACGTTAAACGCTCACACACATTTTATTCTACTTTCTTATCTACACTTTTTGTACTCTACCCACATAGTCTCCACCTTTAATTTTATAAATTCAGTTATACCACTATACGACTATTGAGATTATTGTAAAATGATATTCAATTAGCTGTGACCTCGAGGTTCGAAAGCCATACGGTGATCTGAACACAGAAAAATGTAGACTCCCAAAAATGAATAGGACGATAGTATAAGGATGATGTTCAATAATATTTAGACAGACGATTACATTAACGAAGAGTGGCTATATATCATAGATGGGCTCAAGTCAGTATCAGATTAGTTTAATGAAGACAGACCAAGATTTTACACATCACTTCCGTCTACAAGATACGACTGAGAACATAGCCGCGCTCTTCCAGTCGAGAGAAAGTATCACGAATTATTGCAATGCACTCGAGACGAACAAGGATGGCTGCGAGCCGTGATGCACACCTCCTCAATAACTCAATATTATGCCTGTCCGGAGCACCTAGCTTTCATAACCGTGCTAAATAAGAAATTTTAAGAAAAATACACCTGTGCGCTCAATTCTATCAGTGATAGCCCATGGAAATACTCTGATAGAGAGAATAGAGCAGGAGAGGGTTTGAGCCGGAAATCTGAGTCAGGTGAAGATTAGATGAATAAAGAGAGCCGATGAGATTTAGACATGTTTCCGACGAGTAATTAATTGACACGATTCCGTCCGAGCTGAGAATAAGAATGGGTAGTATATATCATGTAGTATATAGTATATATTAGTATGAGGAGGTTATAAGTATAGTAGTAATATAATATATCTATACGTATAGTATTAGTAGGTTATATTGAGGGGGGCAGAGCTAGATTTACAGAAGTATACTAAATGATATTTATTTGGCAAGGGCCAGAAACTTTTTGATC
>JABUQX010029914.1:0-34274 GCA_015478945.1 Trachelipus rathkii
GAATATATATATATATATACCCATTCCAATGTAGGACATTCCAGTGCTTAATGGTTCGCCTTTCTGTTCTGCGTTAATATCCACACTCATCCTTCCAGACAACATCTTTGAGACACCATCTTTTTATCCACTTATCATATAACACATACTTATAATCCACACCACTCCTTCCTAGGACAAACATCTACAGACATCCCTATCACGTTATACCTATGTGTGGGGAGAAAAAATTGCCCGCATCGTATGTCCTGCGTGTCGTAGGGCGACTAAGGAACGGTGGAAGTTGGGTTGGCTGCCCACTACCACTTATCTTTTGCCATGGAATGCTAATGCAAGCTCAGAAGAAGTCGTGATCCGCCATGAAAGCGACGTTCTATCTTTCCGGCAAAATTAAAGTGAAATAGTATGGATACATGGAAAATGTCAGAGAATAAATGTTGAGGAGTAGAGGAGAGAGGTGATGGATGCCATTTAGAAAAGGGCAAATTTGATTTGCTAGCTGTTGACTGAAACAAAGATGGAAGGAAACGGTGAAAATGATGTTGTGGTGTGAAAATGTGTTTGTGTTGCTGTTTAAAGAAATGAGAGGGGATAGAATAGATTTGCAATTCTGATGAGCGACTTGTGGTAGAGAGCTAGGAAGTTTGTGTGTGTGAGTGCTAGAATTCTAAAGTTTTTAGTTTGAATAGGTAAAAGTAGTGTGTGGTTGTGACATATTGTGGTTGTGTTCCAGTTTCTGAGTGGTAATGTTCGATAGATGTGATCTTTCGTTCTTGGGATAATATAAATGAATTTTTGGAATTGGGATGATTAGGCGGATTAGTTCATTTGCCACATATCTGGCCACCTAAAGATTTTTTTTTTTACAGTTTGTCACCACCCAAACTCACGGGCAGAGCCCCTATTCAAGGAGGGGGTGTAGTAAACGTCAAAAGTTCACTCTTTAAGTTTGAATAGGTAAAAGTATGTGTGGTTGCGAACATATGGTCCATCTGAGGTTAATGTTGAAGAGTGCGATTTTCTGGGATAATCTAAATGATGTTTTGAATGGGGTGGGTAGGAGCTTAGTTCATTTGCAACATATCTGCCCACCTAAGGAATTTTTTTTTACAGTTTCAAACCAACCACTCACGGGAGGAGCCCTATTCAAGGAGGGGGTTAGTCGCATACAAAGTTCACTCTCTAGCTCAAATTACGCAGATAAGCACAACGCAGGTGTTAAAGTGAGGGAGATTAATTTCAACAGCAGGACATGCAGAAGATGGATGAGAATTTCCACAAAACAGAGGTGGCGGGAAAGAAGGAAGCGCCACAGCGAACTAGCCTGGAGTTAACACAATATCAACACAAATATCAACACAGATAGCAGCACTTCTTGTGCTAACTAGTGTCGTCCGTAAAGGTGGTATAACGCAAATTGTAATGTTCCCCGAGTACTTGCCGCTGGGTGCCTAAGTAGAGATAAAGCACAACAGAACAGTTTATAAGCCTTTTGGCCTTTGACTCGACCCTCTTCAAAAGCCGGGTGAAACAAGATCCCCCAGATATATGAGAGCAGTACTCCCATACAAGGGCGATGAGACCCTTGTATAGTGGATCAACTGAGAAGAGGGAAAAAAAGTCTCGCATGTCTAAACAGAACTCCCAGTTCCTTTGAGGCCCCTAACAACCGTTGTGACATGAGGTTTCCGAGACATATTTTTTTTTTTATGTTAAGGCCAAGGATTTACATTGTCAACAGGAGAGACCGAGAGAACCGTCGAAAAGATAGGAAAGTTAGAATGCGTTTTAGAGAAGGAGATTTTCATGAAGTTGGGGTTTGTTAAAGAATTGAAATTTCACAAGGTTCAGAACACCCCCACCGGAAGATCCTTATCCCAGATCAGCGAGAATAGAATAGGAAAGATAAGACGAGATGGAATTCTAGAAAAAAAAGGAAGCAGAACTGAAATGAAGTTTGAAGAATGAAGGGTCGAGTCATCGGTAAATGAGTGGAATAGAGTTAGAGGTTCAGGTGAGAAGATCATTAATGAAGAGTAGGAATAAAGTATGAGATAAGACAGAACCTTGAGGAACACCACTATTGACAGAAAATAGAAGAAGCTCGCCCCAACAACAAACAGCCGATTATTTATGAGATTTGAAAGAAAAGCTAGAACATAATTAAGCAAAGAGAAAGAGAAACCCAAAGGAGGGGAGCTTGGAGAGCAGTGGAGCGTGCCATACCCGGTCAAATCTTTGGATATGTCAGCGTCACCCACCAGTATCTCCCCGTAGTTCCTAAAAGCTGAAAACCATAAATCGGTTTGATAGGAAAGTATATCGCCAGATAGAACCTCGAGCGCTGAAAAGCCGTACTGGCTATCGGAAAGAAAAGGAATGAGTTTCCAGATTAATCTAAGAAGTCCCCCTAAGATAGTTTGGGTGAGGAAAAACCGGGGTTTTTTTTTTTTTTTTTTTTTAAAAAAGATTTACTTTGATAGAATACAATTTGTGAGAGCTATAGCAAAGATAGTTTAGAAAGTATCAGAGCAAGCTTCCTTTTTTTCGGAATAGGTTGGGCATGTGCGAGCTTCCAACACTGAGGGGAAAGTGCTAGTATTGAGACATAGGGAAGTATAGTTGAACGAGGGGCGGGATGGACGGAAGCACACTCCTCAAGAACTTAGGGAGGAATGCCAGATCTGGGCCACCCGTCCTTCCTACCCTTCATAGATTTCAGGGTTCTATGCACCCGATCAAATGTTATCACAGGCAAAGACATAGGACACCTGAGGGGAGAAGGAGGAAGAAGAGAAATGCCAGAACGTCCTAGGTTGAGTTAGTGGAAAAATAGGAGGCAAGAGATTGGCCTTTCAGTTGGAGAATTAACAACAGAACCATCAGAGGAAAGGCAGATTTACAGAGTTGCTAGAGATGTTTTTTGGCAAAAGTAGGCAGAAACGATTTGTCCGTAGGAGAACCCAAAGGAGTTTAGGCACTTTCGTTCCGATGAAAGCGCCTTTTGCTCCGTCGAAGAGTACCTTGCAACGATTTAATCCTGAATGAAAATTGGCAAGAGTGGTCGGAGAGCGAGAAACTTTTGCCAGCCCGATACGACAGCTGTCTCTAGCGCTAAATGGCCAGAGAACAAAGCACGATCGAGCCATGGTTTATGAGGAGAGAGAAAGATTAGTTGAAGAAGGAATGAACTTGCTAGTCTCATCAACGATTACAGCTCCCTCCTTATCTTTCTAATATTTTATACATCCACATTATCCTAACTGAGTAGCAATTTGTTCCTCATCATGCAAACTTTTGGAAAGCCTTACATTTAAGTCCTTGGCCTAAATCATTTATACATATATGAAGAACAACCACTGACCTAAGAAATCGTTTTACGGAAACCACAAACAATAGTCTTCCTCATTTCCATCTAATCACCAATAACTTTTTCATATTCATTAAATTATTTTATTATTATTATTATTATTATTATTATTGATATATTAATTATTATTATTTATTATTATTATTTGGATTATTATTATTATTTCCTTACTTATTATTATTATTATTATTATTCGATTAATTATTATTATAGAATATTTGTTGTTATTATTATTATTTATTATTAATTATATTATTATTCTTATTATTATTATTATTAAATTATTATTATTATTATTATTATATTATTATTATATTATTAAATTAAGAGACTTCAGGAATCAAAAATTTTTGATCCTTAAATAATTTCGGAGAGGTTGAACCCCGCTGATCCCCCGGTCTACAGCCTTGTATATATATATATATCATATATATATATATAAATATATATATATATATATATATATATATAATATATATATATAATTATTTATATATATTATATATATATATATATATATATATAATATATAATATATATATAATTATATATATATATATATATATATATAGAGAGAGAGAAGAGAGAGAGAGAGAGAGAGAAAATTTTTATTAAATATATTTTTCAAAATAATCGTCACGTCATCGGCAATCGGCATCGTCAAAAATTTTTACTATAATCGTCATCGTCATCGGCGAAAATTTCCATAATCGTCCCATCACTAATATAATATATATACTTACTACACTATATATTATAATTTATATCTATATATAATATATATATATATATATATATATAGTACTAATATATATATATATATATATATGTACTATATATTATATGATATATATAATATATATATATATAATATATACCTATTCATAATATATATATATACAGCACCTACTCACTCATGTTCCACTTATTATTTCCCCAAGACTGGGGGTAACAATGCATCGGAAAGAGAAAAGTAGTAGAAGAATATACACCTAGTCGACAAAACCGCCCCCTTTATACTAATTAGTGAGAACTCGTCGCAGTCAGAAGATCACCCTAGGCTTCACGGGGACCGGACGGACACCTCCACTATGGCATAATCGTCAAGAGTAAGGGTTCATCCCTGGCCCAGGTGGGCCACAACCAAACCCCCTCACAAAACCCCGCCATTCACTCCTATTATGCACCTTTACTCTCGCCTCTGCCAAACATTTCTTTCATCCAGACATTCCTTTACTGACTCAATCCACTTTTTCTTCGGTCTCCCAGCCGGTCGATTTCCAACACACTCACCACTATACATCCGCTTAACCAAGCGACTGTCATTCATCATTTGCACATGACCAAACCATCTCAACGTACTTTCATTTATTCTCTCATTACTCCCTTTCTTCACACCACATAACTCTCTAATACGTTCATTCCTCATTTTATCAATTCTTTTCACACCTAACACGCCCCTAAGATTGACCATCTGAACACATTGAGCTTTAGATCTAGGGATGTACCGATAGTATCGGTATCGGTACTGGTTAATATGGCTGATACTTCTTACTTTTTGGGTAAAGAATTATGAGAAACTTTTAGATTCAATAATAAATCTAGTTTTGATATATAAAAGGCTCTAATAAGGAATTCCTTAAGATAGCTGAAACCCTACAAGAATGGCATCTCCGATGGTGAACCACTTCTAGAATGCCTTTAAATAGCATAACCGAGGAGCTTGCTCGCGTGACAAAAAAAAGATTCACAGAAATGGAAGACGCCTTATCAGCAACCCCTGGCAACAGCACTGATAGTGCCGATGGTGGCTTTTCAGCAAATAAACCTACTGAAGATGAAGAGGATTTGGATATGTTAGACTTTGATAAGTTCATGGCCAAAATTGCATTGACATCTAATTCACCTTCAAAGGAATCACACCAAGGAACCTCATCGAAAAAACTGAAGAGACAGTCATCAAGGAGCAAAGATAATTCAAATTTGCAATCTGTGAAAGAGGAGATGAGGCTCTACGAAAACACGGAGATGCTGCCTACAGAAGAGAATCCTTTCATGTGGTGGCATGAAAATGGGCCAAGGTTTCCATTATTATCAGTGCTTGCAAGCAAGTATTTATCAGCCCCTCCCTCATCAGTCGAGAGCGAGCGTATTTTTAGTGTAGGTGGAAATGTAAACACCCCAGAAAAGAACAGGCTCTCGCCAAACTAGTGAAAGCTTAATGCTTTTGCATCACAATTTGAGAATTTTTGAATTTGAGTATTGAATATCTATCTATCTTTATCTTAAAGGAGTATATTATTATTATGTCATGTTTGAATAATAGCGTTTTTTTTTATTTTGTCTTTTCAGCTGATTAATTGAGGTCTCTTCTTTCATTATTTTTATTCTTTTTATTGTAGCTAGTTAAAGAATCTTCTTGTAAATTGTAATCATGTTAAAACATAAAAGCTAGTAGCTAAACTTTGTTAATACTTACTGTAAAATGGAAATGGAATATTTTTTGAATAAACACAAACATAAAAAAGTTATTATTAGTGATAGGACGATTAATCGTCATCTTTTCCTCAATCGTCATCGTCAGTTTTCTGTCAATTATTTTGCGATTAACTGAGGAAATATTACACCAGAAACCGGAGAAAGATTATGTTTCTGCATCATAATTTAAGAGCTCTAAATTTAAAGTACTAAAATTTTGTATGTCTGTCCATGCTCTCGCATATTAAAAAATTTTAAATCAATGTTTTGAAGATACTTACTATATATTAAAATTACATAAAATATTAAGTTGAAATATAAGGAGCATGAATGATTTTAATTAAATAAATAATTATTAAAACTGGTCAAAAAAAAAAAAAAAAAAAAAAAAAAAAAATCTTGCTTGGACTTTTCAGCTGTTTTATGCTAATTCGAGGTGCTGATTCAAATCTTATTCTCAGATTTGCTCTATCAACATCCAATTTCTAATGTCAACGGCAAACCCCATATTTTCAGGATTGTACCCAGATTAACACTTTGCACTGATGATTGTAAGCTGTTGCGAGTCAAAGATTGCTTTAGTGATAAAAAGATGGTGCTGTATTTGGACAATAGTGTATTTATTAATATTATTTTATGTACATTTCACTATTTAATTAGCTTATTACATTACCTGCATTACAAGTCATTTTATGTACTTATCAAACATTTATGATAATATTTTTTTTCATTTGCAGGTTGTGATCTAACAATGGCTACAACATCCGGAAGAAGGAGATGCCGTAATGACACAGATATCTTCTGCTACATCTGTGGGAGCTTCACTTTGCAGGATCAAAGGCGCAACATTAATACCCTTGTAAAGAGGGTGTATCTTGCCTACTTTAAAGTAAGACTGGGAGACCAAGACAAATATTGGGCTCCTCACAAAGTGTGCAAAACGTGTGTTGAAACTTTGCCATCATGGTCTAAAGGAAAGAATGCTTAGCTGATATTTGGTGTACATATGGTTTGGAGAGATACCAGCAAATCCATTTTGATGACTTCTAATTTCTGCCTTGTCAATGTAAAAGGTTTCAATAAAACAAACAAACACCACTTACAATACCCAAATATTCCATCTGCAAACGACCAGTTGAACACTGTTTTTACTGAGCTACCAGAGATTGATGTTGAAAATGTTGATGTTGCTTGCATATGATTCAAGTGAATGGAGACTTTTCATTGACAGTAGTAAAAGAAGTTTGAAATGTGTGTTACTGCACAACAGAAATATATATGGTTCAATCCCAATAGGACACTCTGTACAAATAAAAGAAGAGTATGCCAACATCAATAAAATTCTGGATAGATTGCAATACCATCTTCATGGATGGTTAATTTGTGTGGATTTGAAAATGATTAATTTTCTGCTGGGGCAGCAAGGAGGTTACACCAAATACCCTTGTTTCCTGTGCTACTGGGACAGTAGGGCTACATTAGAACACTGGGTGATAAAGTCCTGGCCACCAAGAATCAGCTTGACGCCTGGTGACAAGAACATCAAGAATGAGCCTCTGGTTGATAGGAATAAAATTGTATTTCCCCCACTGCACATCAAACTTGGGTTAATGAAGCAATTCGTCAAAGCTCTTGATCACACTGGAGACTGCTTCAGCTATATTTTTTCAATCTTTCCAAGTCTCAGTGCCGAGAAGAAAAAGGCAGGAATATTTGATGGCCCTCAAATAAGAAAACTCATCAGTGAATCCCACCTTTGTCTTTACACAATAGACTGCGGCAGAGGCTAGAGCTTGAAATGCATTCTCTGATGTGGTAACGAATTCCTTGGGAAGCAGGAAAGCAGGACAACTACGCGAGAAAATTGTGGAGAAGCTGTTTATTCAGTTCCAGCACTTGGAATGGTAGAATTGAATCATCAAAAGTTCAATTACTTACATAGTCACTTGGACGACTTTCCGGAGCACTTGGGTCACGTGAGCGAAGAACAAGGTGAACGCTTTCATCAAGACATTAAAGTTATGGAAGAACGCTACCAGGCCGATGGGACAACCAAAATCTGCAGATTACTGCTGGTCCTTGATGAGAGACATTCTCTAAGGGTTGTGAAAAAAACGGTTTTTTTTTAATTTTGGTTTTTTTTTTTTGCAAAAAAAAACTGTTTTTTTTTTTAAAAACCGGTCTAATTATTGTTTTTTGTGTTTTTTTTAAAATTACCTCTTTTTATAGTATATTAAAGATGTTTTAAATTATACAGTATTACCAATACCCCTTCAAGGCCTTAAATATTGACTATTAATACGGATTTATATATATACTATATATATATATATATATATTAATATATATAATATATATATAATATTATATATATAATATATATATATATATGATCAAAAAAAGGATAGTATAACGGTGGTTTTGGGGTGTCAGGAAAAAAATGAATGGTAAGGAAGGTGATGGATTCCTGTGAGGAGAGAGGTGTGTGGTGTAAGTAATACTTTCTTTAAATACAAGAGTCTCCATAAGTATACAAGAGTTGGGTGTAGGTAGAGATGGTATCGAAGTGGAAAAGTATGATTGATTTTGTGTGGTGAAGAAGGAAGATGTTGAAGTATAGTTTGGCTGGTTAAATCTAGTGAGGTGTTTAGGAATGGGATAGAATCATTATGTTGTTCTATGTAAAACTTAAGTTAGTGGGGACTTGGATGGGAGGAAGGTGATACGGAGGGAAGAGGGTAAAATTAAGAGTGAGAAGTTTAAGTGAACAAAGTAATAAAGGATAAGTATGTTAAGAACGTTCGCTAGTAAATCATTGAAAAAATGTGTAAACAAGCTGAAAACTAAATAAATCTGGAAGCAATTGTTTAGCAGTGCAAAAGAAGTATGTGGGTGGTGCTAAAGTAGGAAGTAAGAATGCGAACAGTGAGTGGTGGAATAAGAGGTGATGCAAGCGGTCAAAAGTAAAAAAAAAGCGTGGTTGAATGTACTAAAAAGCAAATGATGAAGTTTTTCAAAAAGAAAGATGCTTGGAATTAATATAAGGAGGCAAAAAGAAATGCTAAAAGATCGTACGTAAGAGAAAAGAAGAGGTAAATAAACAGTTTTGAAGGAGGATGAATGGACATTTACAATGGAATAGGAAAGCTCTTCTGGAGAAGCGCGAAAGGTTAAAATTAGAATAAGGGGAACCTGCTTCGAATAATGAATAGGGATGGTGTTTTTGTAACTGATGTAATGGATGTGAGGGGAGTGTGTAAAGAACACTTCGAAATCTGTATAATATTGGCAGTAATGAAGCGGTGATAGTGAATGTGTTGTGTGTGGTTGTGATGGTGCAAGAAGGAATAGGTAATTTTGGGATGAGGTTATTAGCAAAAAAGAGGAAATGGGTAGAGCGAGATAATTGAAAAATCATAAAAATCTGCAGGTATAAATGAAATTACTGGTGAAATGATCAAGAACGGAGGCAAGTTTCTGATTGATTGGATCTGGAAGTTGTGTAAATAAAGCGTTTATGGAGGGTATAGTTCCGAGGGATTGAAGGAGAGCAGTATAGTACCCTTATATAAGGGTAAAGGAGATAAAGGAACTGTAGAAATATAGGGGAATTAGTTTATTGAGTTTAGTAGGGAAGATTATACTGGTATTTTTGGTCGAAAGAGTGCGCCGAGTGACCTGAAGGACTGATTGGTGAAGAAACAAGGTGCGTTTAGAGTTTAGAGGATGTGCTGACAGATCTTTAACATTGAAGCAATGAATAGAGAAAATGAGGGAGAAGAAGAATAAATTGCAGTTGTTTAGTGATATATAGTGTTGGTGGTAAGGCTTCTGAAATGAATCCCCAAAAGAATGGTAGACGATAGAGGAGTGAGGCGTGTGTAAAGAATAAATGTGTCAAAGTATTTGGTTTAGTATTAATAGCGGAGTGAGGCAGGGTTGTGTTATGTCTCCCTGGGTTCTTCAATTTGTATATGGATGGGGTTATGAAAAGAATTAGAGGTGGGCGTGACAGGAAAATGGTGTTAGAATGATGGAGATGGAGATGAGTGGAAGGGTGCCCTACCTATTATAATGCGGATGAATTGGTTTTGAGTTGTGGGCGATTTGAAAAGTTTTGAGAGAATGGTAGAGAGATTTGGCACGGTGTGTGTAAGAAGGAGGGGTTTGAAAGTAAACGTAAGATAAGAGTAAGGTTATGGTTGTGAGTGAGGAAGTCCTCAGTTGTGAATTATGTTAGATGGTGAAGCAGCTAGAAACAAGTGGTTCGTGAGTTTACATATTTTAAGGTATATGTTGGATGCCAGGAAGGTGGCTGGTGCAATAAAATCGTTGGTGAATGTATAGGGACTAATCTTTTTGAGTGCTAGGGTCTTACATGACGCTATGTTGTTACCTGTGTTAATTGTATAAGTAGTTGAGACTATGGTCTGGAATAAGAAGTATGATCTAAAGTTCAAATGTGTTCAGATGGAAATCTTAGGGGCATGGCTAGTGTGAGAAGAATTGATAAAATGAGGAATGAACATATTAGAGAGTGTGTGGTGTGAAAAGAAAGGGGTAAATGAGAGAATAAATGAAAAGTATGTTGAGATGGTTTGGTCAATGTGGAAGGATGGAAGAATAGTGCGGTTTTTAAGCGGAACGTATAGTGGGCGAGTGTCCTTGGAAACCGACCGGCTGGGAGATCGAAGAAAAAGTGGATTGAGTCCAGTAAACGAATGTCTAAAGGACAAAAAATGTGAGTTTGGCAGAGGCCGAGAATAAAAGGTGCCATAATAGGAGTAAATGGCGGGGGTTTTGTGAGGGGGTATGGTCGTGGCCCACCTGGGCCAAAGGGATGAACACTTACACTTACGATTTACCATAGTGAGGGCCCGTTCGCAGTCCCGTGAAGCTATAGGGTGGATTTTTCTCACTGCGACGAGTTCTTACTAAGTAATGGTACAGAGGGGGGAGGGGTAAGGCTGGACTTCCTTTTCGACTTTTGTCATATCTTCTACTGCTTCTTCTTTTCCGACATGGCTCTTACGCACCTTACCCACCATCCTTGGGGAAAAAAGGTAGATAAGAATATAATATATATAATATATATATTATATATATATATATATATAATATATAATTATATAATATATATACTAATATATATATATATATATATATATATATATAATATACTATATATATATATATATATATATATAATAATAATAATAATAATAATAATAATAATAATAATAATAATAATAATAATAATAATAATAATAATAATAATAATAATAATAATAATAATAATAATAATAATAATAATAATAATAATAATCAGATCATGTTAAATGTAATAATTATATGCCCTAGAGCACAAATAAAACTTTACTAAGTAATAAAATCTACTTTATATATTGCATACCTCTTTTAACATATTGTATTTACTGTATTTTAATGCTAAATACCCTAAAAAGGTCTTGATATATATGAAAAAAAAGTAATTAAAAAAAAACAAAAAAAAACAAAAAATTTTGGCCTTTGGTCTTTTTTTAAAAAAAAACGTTTTTTTTTAAAAAAAAACGAACGGTTTTTTTTTAATCCCAACCCTAGACATTCCACAAGCTGTACATCGGAGATCGTCAATGAAGAGGTCGTTTATGCAAATGTAACATCACTATTGTCAATTTACATTTTTGTACATATTTTCCTTAATTTCACATGTCAATTCTAAAATGGTAATAAGCATTCACTCACATTTATATGCATTCACTATCACAAATTTGTGCTACGGATCATTAAATGTATTTTTCATTATTATTGTATATTGTATCTTACCTTATTCTTGTCTGTAAGTCTGTTCAGCTCTTCAAAAAATTATCATAAATTTGCTGTTTATTTGAAACTGCAATATGTGATATCTCAAAAACCTGATGTGATAGACAAAAACCGATGACAGATTTGGAATCAGCATCCCAGAATTACCTTAAAACCGTTGGAAAACCTTATGCCAGAAAAATGTTGTTGACCAGTGTTATTAATCAAGAGAAATTATTATTATTATTATTATTATTATTATTATTATTATTATTATTATTATTATTATTATTATTATTATTATTATTATTATTATTATTATTATTATTATTATATTTTTATGTTTTTTTATTAGGTAAGTAGTAGAGTATTATTAGTAGTAGTATAGTAGTAGTAGTAGGTATTTATTTATTATTATTTATTATTATTATTATTATTATTATTTATTATTATTATTATTATTATTATTAATTCATTAATTATTATTATTATTATTATTATTATTATTATTATATAAAATTAGAAACGAAACCAAGATGTTAATGAATAACAGGAAAACTTTTTATGCTTTAATGTGGTTCTTAATGCATTTACACATTTAAATAAAAATGAAGAATATAATTCTACCTTATAATAAATTTGTTAAATTTTTAAAGTATACTTTTTCAATTAATTGACATCGTCAAAATTTACTATAATCGTCATCGTTAAAAATTCTTAATCGTCCCATCAATAAATATTATATTTGCATTTATTATTCCTTAAAGATACTATTTTAATTTATAAAATAAATATACTTGGGCACAACCGAATATGAAATAAATGACTAGGTATTGGCTGTACAGGGAATGCAATCCTGAGTTGCCTAGCAGTACACAAATGTTCAATCTTATTACTGTGTATTTATTATATTGATTAAAGTATCGGTATCGGCACCTAGAAAAATAGAGTATCGGTATCGGCCTCCTTTCTGGTATCGGTACATCCCTATTTAGATATATACCTCTTATTCCAGACCATAGTCTAGCTACTATACATTAACACAGGTAACAACATAACCTCATGTAAGACCCTAGCGCACTCAAGACTTTACATCCATCAACGATTTAATTGCACCAGCCACCTTTCTGCCATTCACAACTTTCCCTACTACACTCTGCTCATCCATTTCCTTTTCATCCAACATATATCCTAAATATTTAAACTCAGACACTTGTTCCAGCTGCTCACCATCTAACATAACTTCACATCGAGGACTGCCATAACTCACACCCATAACCTTACTCTTATCTACGTTTACTTTCAAGCCCCTCCTTTTACACACCCTGCCAAATCTCTCTACTAATCCTCTCAAACTCTCTACTAATCCTCTCAAACTCTTCAGATTCACCAAACAAAACCAAATCATCCGCATATAATAGGTTGGGCACCCTCCACTCACCTCCATCATTCTAACACCATTTCCTGCTACCCCCATCTATAATTCTTTCATAACCCCATCCATAAACAAATTGAATAACCAAGGGGACATAACACATCCCTGCCTCACTCCGCTATTAATATTAAACCAATCGCTTTTGACACCATTTATTCTTACACACGCTTCACTATCGTCATCACTTTTGATTCCATTCAGAAACCTACCACCAACACCATATATTAATAACACCTGCCATAGAGCTTCCCTATTAATCCCATCATACGCCTGTTGCAAATCATAAAACCTAAATACAATTTATTATTCTCCCTCATTTTTTCTTCTCAGTCATTTGTTTCAATGTAAAGATTTGATCCACACAACCTCTACCACCGCTAAACGCACCTTGTTCTTCACCAATCAGTCCTTCAGTCACTCGACGCACTCTTTCGACTAAAATACTAGCAATATATATCTCTACAACACTCATAAACTAATTTCCCTATAATATCCTACAGTTCCCTTATCTTCCTTACCCTTATTACAGGGTACTATTACTGCTCTCCTCCATCCTCGAACTATACCTTCCATAAACGCTTTAATTACACATCTTTCCCAAAATCCAATCTAAATCAACATCTCGACTCCGTTTTGATCATTTCACCAGTAATTTCATCTATACCTGCAGATTTACCATTCTTCAACTTTCTCACCTACCCATTACATCCTCGCTTGCTAAAATGACCTCATCCCCAAAATACCTATTCCTTCTTGAACCATCAAACCAACCACAACACTCACTATCAACTCTTCATTACTGTTAATATTATACAGATTCTCGAAATGTTCTTTCCACACTCCCCCTCACATCCATTTCAATCAGTTACAAAAGCAACCATCCCTATTCATTATTCTCAGCGGTTCCCATTATTCTCATTCTAACCTTTCGCGCTTCCTCCAGAAGAGCTTCCTATTCCCTTCTAAGTCCCTATTCATCCTCTTCCAAACTGTTCATTACCTCTTCTTTTCTTCCTATGTATGCCCACCTTTAGAATTCTATTTTCCTCACTTATATAATTCCAAACATCTTTTCCTTTTGAAATTCAATCATTGCTTTTTAGTAACATTCAACCACGGCTCTTTTTAACTTTTAACCGCTTGCTTCACCTCTTCATTCCACCAGTCACTGTTAAACAATCTTGCTTCCCTACTTTAGCACATCCACAATCTAGTTCCTTTGCACTGCTAACAATTGGCCTTTCTTCATTTGCTCCCAGATTTGTTCAGTTCAACTTGTTCACATTCAACTGATTTACTTGCGAGGCTCTTAGATACATATTATTATTACCTCAATCACTTAACTTCTCCACTCTTAATTCAAACACACTCCTTCCGTATCCCTTCCTCTCCTCCCAGCCCCCCACTAATTACTTTTTACATGAACAACATAATGATCCGATAATCCCCATTCCTAATCCCCTCACTGATTAAACATCAAACACATACTTCAACATCCTCCTTCTTCACCAACACAAAATCAAATCAATACTTTTTCACTCTTCCGAAACCATCTCTAAACCTACAACCAACTCGTTGTATACTTATGGAACTCTTGTGTTTAAAGAGTATTACTTACACCACAACCTCCTCTCCTCACAGAAATCAATCACCTTCCTGCCATTCTATTTTCTACATACACCCCAAAACCACCTGTTATACCATCTCTTTTATGATCACCTATCCAACCATTAAGGTCCCCCAACACAATCAATCTGAAGCTCCTACTCACCCCATCCAAACATCATTCAGATTATCCCAGAAAATCCGTGCCTCTTCAATATTTCCCTCAGATGGACCATACATCACAACCACACATACCTTGACCTTTTCAAACTTAAATTTAACCATTAGTATTCTAGTATTCACACACACAAAGTCTACCATAGCTATGTACCACAAGTCACTCATCAAAATTGCAACTCATTCTCATTCTCTCCCCCTCTCATTCCTTTCCACACCAGCACACACACACATTTCACACCACACCACTCATTTTCACTGTTTCCTTTCATCTTTGTTTCAGTCACAGCGAGCAAATCAAATTTGCCCTTTCTAAATACAACCATCACCTTTCTCCTCAACATTTATTCCTCTGACATTCCATGTACCAATACGATTAATACAATTTCGCCGAAAATTAGAAGGCCGTTTACGGCGATCACGACCATCTCCGAGGCATATATATATATATATATATATATATATATATATATATATATATATATATATACAAAAAATTAATTTTTGCATAGTTATTTTGAAGGAAAAACTTAATTTCCTTCAAAGCCTAAAATTTTTTTTATTTAAATATATAAAAAAAAATAGATATAGATAAATCTCCCCCCCCCCCTTTCATTTGTCTTCCCGTCTTTTTGATTGGCTAGCAAGCGTCTTCCGATGCTTTCCCCCATTTTCCCACGTATATCTCAAAGAGAGACTCCCCCAATTTTAAGGGAATACCAACTCCACTCCCCCCCCCCTTTTATTCTCCCCACGCCAGCAAACTTTTCGCCATGAGGAATCACTTTGCTTAAACGTGAGTTCTGATCACATGTGTATTGTTCCACTTCCCAATTTTGATGCGTTCAACTGGTGAGTCCTATTTTCTTGCTCATATTATTTAATATTCCTTACAAACTGCAACTTTTCAGGAAAAATTCATTTAGGGAAGGTTTGGTTAAAAACCAAATTTTCCACAGTATCAAGTTTTGGTTGTAAACTCAGACCTAATCGTTTTTCGGCGAGATAGGCTAATACTAGCATTCTGGTTTGCTCCACGTTTTTCGTGGGACCTAATACTTGAATGAATATGTGTTGTGAATGTTTTTTTAGTTATTATTATTAATAGATATATTTTCTTTTGAACGCGAATGACTAGGTGTTGTGAAAGTTCTTTTTTTATATAATTATTATTATTATTAAGTTTTTTTCTTTTACTGGAGACTCCATGGGAAAAGTGAAAGCATTTATATATAAAAATATTTTTAGACAATGATGGAAAAGTAAGTTATATTATTATTATTATTTCCCTTTACCTTAATTTGGGAAGCTATGTCCCCGAAAAAAAAACCCTGTTGGCAAAAAGTTTTATTATTAGAATTTTTATATTACTTTTATTATTATTATTATTATTATGACTGAGTTTTGAACAGCATTTTGAGTAGATGGATTTTTAAAAATATTAATATTATTTCGATTTATATTAGCTGTTTGTGGTGTATTATCATTATTATTATATTTATATATTATTTTTGTTTTGTACGTTCCCAAATAAACTTAAAACATTTATTTGGTAGCGATTTTTCGGAGGAAGTCGCAGGCCTTACATACAGGAAATTTTAATTTTTAGGCCTGATAAGGTATTTTTAAATATTGTATTTTCTATAAGTTTCAGGAGGTTACTAACAAATTTTTGTTCATATATTTTCTATAAGTTTCAGGAGGTTACCATTATAAAGTTTGAATGTGTATTATGAAACCATTTTATGTTTTTTTGGTTAAAATCTTTTTCTTTGTAAGAGTTTTATAACTTTTTAGTTAGATATTATTTTGTTTTGTACGTTCCCAAATAAACTTAAAACATTTATTTGGTAGCGATTTTTCGGAGGAAGTCGCAGGCCTTACATACAGGAAATTTTAATTTTTAGGCCTGATAAGGTAATTTTAAATATTGTATTTTCTATAAGTTTCAGGAAGTTACTAACAAATTTTGTTCATATATTTTCTATAAGTTTCAGGAGGTTACCATTATAAAGTTTGAATGTGTATTATGAAATCATTTTTTTGTTTTTGGTTAAAATCTTTTTCTTTGTAAGAGTTTTATAACTTTTTAGTTAGATATTATTTTGTTTTGTACGTTCCCAAATACATTATTTAAGTTGTACTTATATATTTTTTTCTTTTTTTGAATACATTTTAATATGTTTTTCCCTCCGAGTTTGAGGGAGGTACTATGTAAGTCTTTATACATTTTTAAGGTTTTCCTCATCGTATAATGAGAGTGGTATGTACACTATTAAGTTAGAATTTGGTTTGTATCTCATATGAGGTTGACATTGGTATATCCTCCTTGTAAGAAAATGGTCATTATACGGTATGATATGTAATGCAGTTTTATGTACTTAATTATTACCAACGTTTTACAGGGCAGTTATTTTTTTGTCCTCGATTTCTATGTACTTTATTATTAACAACGTTTTACCGGACAGGTATTCTTGGTCCTCGATTTTTATGTAATTTATTTTAACAACGTTTTACAGGGCAGTTATTTTTGGTCCTCGATTTTTATGTATTTTATTTTAACAGCGTTTTTTATGAAACTTTCCATTTTTACTTGTACCATTGAATCTTACCCTCTATTTATGAATCACGTATATGTATTTCCCTATTTGTAATTTATTTTGATGTTTCATCAAAGTTGTGTATTATATTGTTAACACCACTTTTGCATACATGCCTATTTAGCTTTTTATAATAATCCAGGTGGAAAATTTACTTGTGTAAATTTTATATTAATCTTCTTTATACTTTTTTTATATTTCATGTTTGAATGTATTTTTTTTGTTTTTTATTGATTCCACTCTTTTGTATATTTTTAGGCAATCGGGATTGAGATTTGAAAATAAAATTTTATTGGAAAAAGCTTGTTGTTCGTTGCAAATCCTACCATAAGGCATCATTAGCATTTATCCCAGAAACAAATTTTGGGAGAGTGGCGATCCTCTTCACTCTGAAGTTACCTCAAGAAGTTTGTGAAAGAATCTCGCAAAGTAACAAACATCCGATTGCCAGCTTGAAGCCGCAGGAACAATAGCACACATAGGTTAGTTATAAAACTCACGTTTCAAAAAGTATAAAGGCTAATTTCAAATTTTTTTTAATATTTTAAATTCAATTTTTCACCCCTTTTGAATATTTTAAATAAAAATAGCCATTTCTTTAACGTAAAAATTAAAGTAAGCTCTTGGGGAAATTTTATTTTTACTACTAAGCGTCCAAATTGAGGACAACACGAAATTATTCACATTTTGCCATATTGGAAGGGCATATGTTACTCATCTTTATGATAAAAGTTTTATCGCAAATTTCACTATATAAATTGATAAACAATAAAAACGTTGCCACATAACGCTCAAAAAGGCACACGTTCCTCACAAGCATATAATTCTCACCAAGAATATTCTTGCTCATAATGCAAAGTAAAAATTATATTACCACATCACACTCAGAAGAAACCGTTTTCCTAACATAATATGAAGAAATCTATTACCGAGAAACAAATCTCTCACCATCAAAACTCCTCCCCAAAAGTTTATACTGACGCTCCGGAACGATTCGAATCTCCACAAAAATATCAAAATGATTCAGCAACCCTCTCCCAGAGGCAAAAATTTGATAACTACAATAAATATGGTAAAAGTAGCAGTTCCACCACTCTTGGTGCTTTCGACGGAATTCTCAATGTGATAGATCACAAAAACGCCACCACTCACAAGGCATATTTTGAAAATATTATGAAAGTTAGTTCTCAAAATCTGAGTAAAAACACAATTTTAAATGTTTTGCCTACCAATATTTCTCAAAAAGATTGTGACTTTATTTCAAATGTTCATTTCAATAAACCTAAATTTCATACTACATTTATAAAAAAGGGCTTTTTATATAATAAAACAAAATATGATTGTACGCTCAAAGCAAGTTCAAAGGAGATTTTAAGTATTAATTATATGAATGTTGTAACGCCCTCCTCATCTCCTTGTAATTTGAATGCACCTATAAATGTAGATCACAATGATTCTCAGTCACATATTTTTACAAATAAAAATAATACAAATTGTAATGTAAACTTTGAAAATGCTTCTCATGCAAATATGAACTCTTATTATTTAAATGCTCCGCGAAATTATGAAAATTTTAAAGGTGTTACCTCATGCAAATCATTTCACGATAATGTTGCTAACCATGTTTCACATACCATATTAGATACTAATTGTTCTAATGTTCCAAGTAATTTTAAGGCTAAAACTCACTCTACTAATGTTGCAAGTAGGTCGCATAATGTTCAAAATTTAAATCATTTAAATACCTATAATAATGTAACTGAGAGGAAATTGCCTGTACTTAACATGGGCACCGCTGCTCAAAATGATGATCTTAAAAATATTTCACACAAATGGCTTGAAAGCTATCATCTAAATGCTCACTCCGACGACACCTCTCAGAATATTTCAGTTACAAATTTAAATAAAGCAGATCCTCAGGCAACTATAAATGGAAATCAACACGCTAACTCGCTCTCTTTTAAAGCTTTGAACTCTCCTGAAGATGTGGTGTTGTTACCTTCAGAGAGTGATTTTGATAAAAAGAGAGATAAAAATATAAAATATGTACACGCGAAAAATGTTCAGAAGTATATGTGTGATCAAGACGAACCAGCCAATGCCGTCTCTCTTAGCTCACAATCACACAATACACTAGATAGGGACCATAATATCTCCTTTTTCCATTTCAGCTCTGAGTATCCTGCAGATGATGATGTATCCTTAGCCGTTCCAGAGGATGTACAAGATGAGATGTCGGTAGGATCTGTAGGTTTCATAAACAATAATTTTATTAATCAAAATGCTTTCTTTTCTAGAGGTTCTCATGCTCAAACATCTCATCACTTAAGTAAGGTTCAGGTTTTTGATTCTACTTTTGGCCCATTGCCAAAAGATGGAAGTAACATTTATAATCATGTTTATTTTAATGATAATTCTAATTTTAACAATAATGCCTTTTCTAATACTAATAATAATATTTCTTTTAATATTAATAATAATTTTAATGAGGTTGTAATACCTAGGGGAATAGAACCTGTTCAAGTAGAGCATGACGTAAATGGAAAATCCAACTCTGAGTTTTCACACCTCACAAGGGTTAACCCTATCGCCCATTTTAGTAATCCTAGGATGTGGGATAGGAACCCTTCTCAAGCTACAACCGCAATTGCGGACAGTGAAAGTAGTAGTAATATATATGACTCACGTCTGGATGATTCCAGTTTAGCACAAAATGCCGCATATAGGAGGGAAAATGAGGGTAGTAATGAAAGTGTATGCATTGTTATTGATTTTGCTTCAACGCAGATGGAGCACTGGGAAAGGAATAGAGAGATGGAGAAAGGTGATACAATATGCTCAGAGGATGCGAAGGTTACGAACAGCGATGCTGTAGGCATCTCACATAGCACTCTTAGGCATGATATTAGCTATGAGACATCAATAAACAGTTTGGATGGTGAAAACAGGGGGTTAAGAAAGCGCACTTTCAACCCCTACAGACAGAAAAGAATAGTAAGTAGAGCACATGACAAAAGTAATATATCTAGCATAGCACACCCTAGAATAGATAATATTACTTCCAATTTGATTTTAGATAGGGATTTAATTTTAAATGAAAATTCCAAATTGGACCTACCTTTTGAACACACTCAGCATAGTTTTAAAACCTCTCCTTCCTGTTCTGATTATATGTTACCATTCCATTTCACAGATTCCTCACATTCTTTCCTAGATTTAATTAAAAACTATGATCTCTCCCCCTCATTAATGTCTAATATAGATTTCTCTTCTCCTTCTAAACACGCTCAAACTATTACAAAAGCGAATCTCTCTCAAGACCCTCCACCCCACCCTCCACCTCCCGCTCAAAACGACTCCTCAGATACCATTTTAAATTTTAGTGAGGCATTGTTTTCAGACTCTTTATTAGATACTAACACTCATGTTTCTGTGCAAGATAGTTTATCCTCTGAACCATCATTTGATAAATATTTAGAGCCTCACCCTCCATTTAGCTCCTCTCAAGTTGAAATTCTCACTTCAAATCTCTATACCAACTCTCTCTCTCCTCATCAAGTAGGAAACTTATTCCTCCTCTTTCACTAATGACGCAGTTCCATTTTCAAACTCACAACCACACATTATAAATTCTAATTTAGAGGAAAAAGAATCGATCCACACACCCCCACAGAACAAAAATTTTAAATCTCATCAACAAACTTCTTTCTCAACGCCTGATTTTTCAAATCCTTCTACTCAAATCACACCTATTATAGACTCTAATATCACTCTACCTCAAACCAAATCATCATCTTTTTCAACTTCAAACACTAAACACAGTAGTTCTCAAAGCACTATCCCACCGGAGCTAACTTTGTCTTCATCATTTGCAAACAATACAAACATAATCAAAGATGAAAAGACAACATACAAATCACTCATTGGACCAGCTTACTTTCTCGATGCTGATATATCTTTTAACACTTATACATTAAACAATAAACGCTTCTTGGTAGATTCAGGGAGTAACTCATCTTTATCTAAATATTCTCTGATAACGGAATTAGAAACCAAATATGGTATAAAGGTCCCCCTAATAAAAACTCCGATAATTTTGAAGTCAATTACCGGCGATGTATTTAATCAAATAGGTACGACCATTTTGCTTATTCACATTCAACACATAGTTGTTCCTGTAAATTTTATTGTTATAGATGACTCACTTTGCGGATTTAAAGCCGATTTACTTTTAGGAACTAATTTTTTAACTCAGCCACAAATTAGATTTGAAGCTCACAAAAACACTATCTCTGTTATGTCTGATACAGCTTACATTTCTATGCCACTAATTCCTATATACCCACAACGTCAAAGCCTTCCTAAACCTCAAGTAAATCACAACACTTCCTTGCCTCTCTACCCTAATGATACAAACTTTGCAAATGATTTAATGATTGACACTGATACTACATATAAACTATCTATCATCGAAAATGTCACACTAGACCCATACTCTAAGACCACTCTATCTGTAAATGCTCTCTCCTTAGCACATACCCCCCCCCCTGACCGTCTCATTTTGACTTCAGAAAAGTCATTCCTCCATAATTGTATATTTATTGGCAGTGTGATGAGCACGGTTGACCAGGGTCAAGTTCTCTTAGATATTATAAATATGTCTGCAGCGCAACACACCTTACAATCAAACTCCTTTTTGACAACTGCAAACCCTCTTTTTACCCTTGATACCCCCTTGGAAACCTCCCATATCAATTTAGCCTCCTCGTCAAAAGGTCTTTCTGCAGCGCAACTGCGGAAGACTTATAAAGTTATTGTCCAAGAATCTTTTAAAAATGAAGAAGACGAATGTGCTCTTTGACGGATCCAAATCAACTGGAATCTTTATTGGACCTTCTCATGTCCTACAAAGATATTATAGCTTTAGAAGATGATGAAGTACCGATCTGTCCGCTAATGAAATTTAAAGTAACACTCAAGGAGGATGCGCCGAAGGTATTATACCGACCACAATACCGCCTCCCCCACAGGTACTTAAAACACATAGAAGAGTGGGTGGAAGATTCTCTTCACAAGGGATATATAAGACCCGTTTCAAGCGAACACTCGGCACCTCTACTGATCATTCCAAAAAAGAGCGGTGATCTAAGGGTAGTGGTCGACTACAGACTTTTAAATTCAAACACCATTTTGACGAGATTTCCGCTGCCTTGCATAAATGACATCTTAAGTTCTTTGGGCAACAGTATTATCTTTACGTCCCTCGACCTTAAGGATGCTTATAACAGTATGGAAATTGAAGAAGAGACACAACCGCTACTCGCTTTTAGAACTACTAGAGGGCAGTATTGCCCAACTCGTTTGAACTTTGGGTTAGCCAACGCCCCCTCAGCATTTGCCAAATTAATGGAGTTATGTTTACATAATCTTTTAGGTGACGCTTGCAGAGTTTTCCTCGACGACGTCATTATCATGGGTACTTCTCTAGAAAACCATCTTGAAAACATAAAGAATGTCTTCGATGCATTTCGGAAAAACAGGTTGAAAATGAAACTTTCGAAGTGTAAATTCCTACGAACATCTCTCCTTTTTCTCGGTTTCAAAATCTCCAAAGAGGGTATAAGCCCAGATCCCATAAAACTTAAAACTCTTACAGCTTTTAAGCCACCCACTGACGTCTCAGAAACGCGGTCTCTTGTTGGGTTTCTTAATTATTTTTCTCATTTACTAGACCGGTACTCCCAAACTATTAAGCCTATTACACAACTCATACGCAAAAACGTTCCTTTTATATGGGGTCCCGAGCAAGCGAAAGCTTTTGAAATACTTAAAAACAAGTTACTATTACAACCACAGTTGTGTTACCCAGACTACACAAAGCCATTTTTCATCAACACTGACGCTTCAAATATTGCTCTAGGAGCTGTTTTATATCAATTAGATGACAACAATAAGGAGAAACCCCTCTCCTTTATTTCCAGATCACTTTCTAAAGCGGAAACAAATTATCATACTCTGGAGTTGGAAGCTCTGGCGATTGTGTTTGCACTGCGCAAATTCCGTAACACCATTTTTGGTTACGAGGTGACTATCATTACCGATAACCAACCTTTGATTCATCTCATCAGACACAAACAACTCTCTGGGAGACTCGAGCGGTGGAATTTATATATTCAACATTTTAATCCTACAATAATTTATAAACAAGGAAAACTCAATGTAGTTCCGGACTACTTAAGCCGCAACCCACCCCCTTTAACGTACACTCTTGCTCAGAATACAATTTTACCAAAAACCAACTTTCATCTAACAAAAGAAAACTTTGTGAGAGAACAAAAGACCTGCGATAGACTGAAAGATCTTTATGATTTTGCCAAGTCTCTACTCTCTCACAATAAACCTCTTCAGCACCAGGACATTACGGCTGACACTTTTCCGCACGTTATTGTAGGGCCTAACCTAAAACTAATAAATCCTACATACCAGGTAAGCCATCCTTGTTCATGTTTGTAAAAAAGTCATAATGTAGAGATAAATGTATAAAGAATTTATATATATGTAGGAAAACTTAAAGAATGTTGGCTGAAAAATATATATATATATATATATATATATATATATATATATATATATATATATATATATATATATATAAATGTGTGTAAAATTATGTATTTGTGTGTAGATATGAGTATATGTGTGTATATATGTGTGTATGTGTTATTTGTGTGTTTAAAGATATTAATGAAAATAATTAGTGGTCAGGAAATATTAGTGGTTTTAGAAAGAAAAGTTAACTTGTAAATATTAATAAGAAAAGTATAAATAGTTTTAAGAAGTTTTAAAATATGTAATTGTAAATAGTAGAGCATTGAAATAGTTCGTAATAAAAGAATAAATAAAGTAATATTTAAAGAATTAGAAATAGAATGAAATAATGTAATAAGTATAGTAATCAGATTCTATTAGATAAAAAAGAATACTAAATAGTAAAATATTGTTAAAAAGATATATCGTTTTGTTCTTAAACTGCTTTAATGATATGTATAATAATATTATTGAAATGTCCCTTACAGAAATAAAAGAACATCGAAAGGAAATTTTTAGAGTGGCAACACTCTCGTGACGTCACAAAAGCGAGTTAAGATGGCGGACACAGAGCGCAAATCACGCACTTGCTATTCTGAATCGAAACCCTTCGGACGTGTTTCCCATATAATTGTGATAATATTTGTTATTTGTTTGTTTTTCAAATTAGAAAAGTTTTACAGTTGTGCTTGTAAATATTTTTAATAACTTTTGATTAGATTTTGATATTTTTGTATATATACTGATATCGACGTATTTGGACTGTACATAAGAAAGGTAATATTTTGTAACTTATATATTAGCGACTTATTTATTTATTTATTAGCATTGGCTGTTTTCGTGTTCGTGGAAATTTAATATTGGCCATTTAGGTCAATTATTCGGATGTTAGCGCTGGCCATTTTTCGCAATTAGGAAAATTTATAGCGGCCATTTTGTTGGCTGTTTATTTGAATTTAGCTGTGGCCATCTTCACATTTTAAGCATCAACATTGAATATAGTTCCGTTGTTAAACTTAGCTTTGGCAATTATTTCATCTATTCAACTATATTTGTGACCGATTTGGTTATCTATGGTAAATTAACGTGCATAAGTTATAAAACTATTATTTTGGAGTTATATACATCTGGTAATGCAAGTTAGCATATTTTTCTGTATGTTATTCAAATTATTCAGGTTTTGATTATTTTAGTTTTGTGTACGAAAGTCAGAATATAGAATTTTTATTTGATATTTTTGAAAAATAAAGATTTGAATTAAATAAAGAATCCTTTACGATAATATTAGTAAACAATAAAAGAATTTGAATTGTTTTAGTCAAAGGAGTATTATATTTTAAAGACTATATTTTAATTGTTGTTTCGTTGAAAATTAAAGAAAAGAAAAAAGCCATTTATTTTACTGAGTTAACCCTTGATCATTGAAATATATTATTTTATAGGTTATTGAATATTTTGACGGGTTTTAAGTAAATAAGATATATATTAAACTAGTTTTTGACATTTGAAAACTTGCCGGTTGACGCCATTTTGGTTTCACCGGTTGACGCCATTTTGAATTCACTGACCGACGCCATTTTGAATTAACTGACCAGTGACCGGGACAGTTAATAATAGTGATATATTACAACGAATCTGAAGACAGTTATAATTGATCGAGACATTGAATATTAAGTGACAGTTAATGAAATAAATCAGACTTATAGTTATATAAACATAAACTTAATTGAGACTTTGATTTAATTGTTTTACGTTTTGGGATTTGATAAATTAACTTTGAAAATAGTTTAGAGTGACTTTATATTTTGAGAATCCACATTGATTGGGACTTTAAACTTTCTACTTGACTGATTCAGATTGATTTTGGACTTCGATATTTTTGGAATCAACTTACAGTTTGGACAGTTTAAATTTACTTAGGTTTACATTTTAATAATTTGGACTTTCTTGGAATTACGTTCGAATTAACTCAGACTTTTGATACTTTAGAATCGACTTACAATTGATAGGTGGAATTACTTTGGACTTTCGACATCTTTGAAATTTAATTCACGTTTTGATACAGTGAGTTGGTTTTCGATCCACATAAATTAAATCGACTTTGATATTGGACAGTACACATTAACTTGTATTTAATTAAGAATAACTGGTTTATATTAACAATACTTTGATTTTGGGAACCAAACTTTTTCCTAACCTGGACTTTTATTTTGAGTTTGAACAATTAAGTGCTTTGATAGTCGAAATATTTTAGTTGAGTTGAAACACATACTTTTTAACAGCCGACTATTTTAACTTGTTTTGAAATCGGAATTCGGAATTATACTTGAATGCTTTGAGTTTATTTGAATAATTTTATATTTGAATTTGTGAATAACTTTGAACAAGGCCATTGAGATTAGACTTTAGAAATTTTGATGCTTGATTGAAATTGTTCAGCTTTGAGGTCGGATATTATACCAATAGTTATTATTTTGGAACTTGGTATAAATAGTTTAGTTTATACTAAGATAGAACTCTGAAGTTTATTGAAGTTTGTCAAGTGACATTTAGACAACACACTTTTGGAAATACTATTGAAGTAACTTAAGTAATTGATATTTCGTTTAAGCGGTAAATTAACAGAAATACTTTTATGAAATCATTACGAAGTTTAAATATACGAATGGTTTGATTGTAACTTTAGGATTTGTTGAAGTTCTCTAGGTCCAACCTTGAAGTGAACATCTCTGAAAATACTAACTACAGAAACTACTTTACTCAGGCTAGTTACTAAAGGATAAAGATTTAATACGATTCATTGTTTTAATTAATAATTTGATAGTAGGTTTAAGAAATTAGACACAACGCATTGATCAGTTTAGTTTATTATACCACTATACACAATTGGAGTGACTGTTTATTTGATTTAAATTAGGCCAATTTTCATTGGGTAGTGCAGATATTTGAGGCCGTTTTCTGTGCACAATAATTATAACATAATAAGATAAATAAAATGGTGCCATAACCAGTCCGTGCTGGTTGTTGCGGCCTTCCGATTCTTTTTGCATTTATTTTTCCCACCTTTCTTTTTTTTTTTTTTGGGCCCTTCCTGTGTTGCCTTTTCCCTTGGGTTTACCTCTTTAGTAGGAGGGTGTGTGTGGGGTTCCCACTCCATTCCCAACACTTAAAGTTGCAAGCACACTTAAGACTTACAAGTATATTAATTATAGTTTGAGAAATAAACATAATAATTTAGAATGGATAACCAGAGTGGTGAGAACGAGCAGGAGGTAGAAATTGATTCAGGAGGACCAGTAACACAAGTAGAAGTTGATGAGGGATTAGATGAAGCTGTAGGAGGATTCATGGAATCAACACCAGTAGTAGACGGAGAAATTAGAGACGAAATATTAAATAATCCACCATTACCACCTACACCAGAACACCTAACACTATACAACCCACATGCTACCAGAACATTAGTACCCCCACCATTAAAATTTTCAGTAGACTCAGGGTGGGAATTTGAGGAGTTCCTTCGGGAATTCGAAGTTTATTGTTCACACACATACGCAAAAGTACCGGAAACCTGGAGCAGAGTATTGGGTAACTATTTAGAGGGAGAAATATTGGAAGCATATAACAATATAGAGGGTGGAAGAATTCAGTATACGAAGGTAAAGGAGAAGCTGAGAGCAATAATAAAGCAGTTGACAACTAGCCAAGATGTGCTACTTACTAGATTTTGGGCGACTAGTAGAAACAAGAATGAATCAATAATAAATTATTCCATGCGACTAGATAGACTTGCAGCATTGGCTGGCATGGACAGTGCTCAGATATTATATGAACAAATGAAGAAATTGAAAATCATGGATGGACTGAACAACGACGCAGCCGCTAAAGTTAAGTTTGCCACGCTATCGGATCCCAACATGAATGTAAATAAAGTGGTGGAAATAGCTCACAACGTGGAAAAATGTTTTCAGCCAAGTAAATCGAATAAAAACGAAGAGAAACGACAGAACAAACAAGAAACAGCAAAGAAAAAGGAAATACAAGTAACAGGATTGGATGAGGAAAAAGATCAGAAACCTAAGTGCAATTTTTGTCAGCGAGAAGGTCATCAAGAGGAAAGATGTTATAAGAAAAACAATTGTTGTTTTTGTTGCGGAAAAAGAGGTCACAGAATTCAAGACTGTCGAAACAGAAAATCGCAGCAAGATAACACAAACGGTTCAAACAGAAGACAGGAAGCCAACACTAACGCCAATAATGAAAGAACAAGAACCATGAAAACATTAAATTGCCCTTACTGTGGTCAAGAACATCTGATGAAGGACTGTGTTGATTTTAAAGAAGCAATGAGAGGGGCAAGACAGTCGGAAAACGAATAACACCCTTGGAAAAGCAAGGTAATAAGGGTGTTAAAGAAGAAAACCTTGCAATGGCAATTTGTGACAAACGTATTTATGTGTCTTTGGACACAAAAAGAGGAACTGTTAAGGCTTTGATTGACACAGGAGCTGAAGTGAATCTGATGTCATTGGACGTGGTTAAAAGACTAGGATTAAAAATAATAAAACAAAATAGCATACAACTAGTAGGAGTTCATGGTGATTGTGAGCCCACTTGTGGTGAAGTGTATGTTTCTTTTTATTTAGGAGGTTACTTAGTAAAAGAGGAACGATTTATCGTTAGCGATAAAACAAAACATGATATAATACTAGGTATAGGGTTCATAAAAACACATTGTTTAAATATCAATATAAGAGAAAATCAATTAACTTGCCACTTTCAAGAACATGAAGTATTCCTCTGCGACTTGAGTCGAAATGAAACATCATTGGATGACATAAAATTGACATTGAAAGAAAATGTTACAATTAAAACAGGATATGTAAATACAATAGAATTAAGTTGGCCTGATGGCATAGAGAAACCATATTTGTATGGAACAGAAAGAGTTAATCATGATTTGGATAATATGGGACTGTTGGTGTCTAATGCTGTGAATTCTGGCCCTTACACTTTGGTTAGTGTTATTAATCTGAGCGATGAAGACATACACTTACAGTCTGGAATTGTCGTAGCCAAAGCAGTGGAATTAATTGAAAAAGGAAATAAGTTAATAGAAGTAAAGAGTGTCTGTACATTGGAACAAAATCAAGAAACAGAGCAACACGAATCATTGGAAAAAAGATTCCAGTTAAATGAAACAGATTTAACCAAGAAACAACGAGAAGAAGTCATTAGAGTTTTAAAAGGTTTTGAAGACATAATAAGTAAGGATGAACATGATGTAGGATATACTGATAAAGTGGCACACCACATTAAATTAACAGACGAAACACCCATCAAACAAAAAATTCGGCGGTTTAATCCAAAAATACAGGCTTTGGTAGATGAAGAATTAACCGAGTTAGAAGAACAAAAAATAGTTCAACCATCAAATAGTCCTTGGAGTAGTCCAATAGTACCAGTTGTGAAGAAGAATGGTAAAATGAGAGTCTGTATAGACTATCGAGCTTTAAATCAAAGAACCGTTAAGGATAGTTTTCCGTTACCCATAGCTGCAGATTATATTTATAGTCTGAAGGGATCAGTCTACTTTTCCCTCCTTGATATGACGAAAGGCTATTACAACGTGCCCGTAGATGAAGAGTCCAGACCTTTAACTGCGTTTTCTACAGCTACTCGACATCTGGAATTTGTCAGATTACCTTTTGGTCTTAGCAACAGTCCAGCCACTTTCCAACGGTTGGTTAATCTGATGTTGAAAGGTTTTGATTGGACCCAAGTAATCGCCTATCTTGATGATATTTTAATTCTGGGAAAAGATTTTGAGGACCACTTAAACAACCTGAAGAACGTCCTCATGAAGCTACGAGAATATAACCTCAAAATCAAACCAGAAAAATGCAGCATTTTCTGACGAAAGGTTAAGTTTTTGGGACAGGAAGTTAGTGAAAAGGGATTATTACCATTAAAGGATTACATTAAGGCTATTAAAGAGGCTAAAGTTCCTCGGACCGTGAAACAACTACAAAGCTTCCTAGGAAGTATAAATTATTACAGAAGGCATATACCAAATGCCGCTCAGTTAATGAAGCCCTTGTCGTGTTTAACATCAGGAAAAAATTTAAAGTGGACCACCGAATGCCAGTATAGTTTCGATCAGCTAAAAGAAGCACTAACTGAAGCACCAATTTTGTCATTTCCTGATTACAATAGTACCCAGCCGCTTGAATTATATGTAGACGCCTCAGGAACAGGGGCTGGAGCTTGTTTAAAACAGCAACAAGGAGGAATCACCAAAGTAATTGCATATGCTTCAATTTGTTTTAGTGGAGCCCAAATACATTACAGTACGTTAGAAAAAGAATTAGCTGCGTTACGTTGGGGAGTGAAAACGTTTAAGGTCTTTTTGAGGTGTCGCCGATTTGTTATTTGGTCAGACCATCAGCCTCTGACTTACCTACATAATATGGCCGGAATTAATTCTCGAATAGCTAGAACCCTAACAGACTTAGCAGAATATGATTTTGAGATCCGGTATATACCAGGCAAATTGAATTTCATCAGTGATTTTCTTTCACATGTGGGACCCGATATGATAACACAGAGCAGTGGCCCTGGAGCAGAACAAAGACTTACCAACCGTTTTGATTTAAATAAACCCATCCCTGGAGGAGGAATTCATTTTGTTCCAGGGCCATGCCTATGTACCTTTTCGGGAATAAGGAACAACATAAAGCACTTAGAGAGAGCGCTGTGAGTGAGATTCAAAAAGACATAACCAAGTATGGGTTGAATGATAGTAAGCAACACCGACAACAATTGAAAAGAATGGGTCATACAGGAACATTGGTATCCGGTGAAGTCGTAGAAGCATGTGCCAGAGTGAACAATATATCTGTATGGGTGTATCATGGAAAAGAGCTTAAGATACAATATAATACTAACTCGACAACCGAGTTACCTGTCTGTCATTTGAGGTGTGTAGATGGTGTTCACTTTGACTTATTGGTTCCGGAAGCAAAAGAAGTTCAATCTTTGGATCTTTTCGGTGGAAATGGGATTGTTTATGATCTGATCGACATAGGTAATGATAATAGTTCTCATAAAGAAATTGTTCTGTTCAACCTCGTAGACGGGTCAGAAGATGAAGAAGAGGAGAGGGCAGGAGACCAAGAAGTAGTTGAAAGGAGTGAATCTGGAGATACGCAGAGTGAGAGCGAAGAGGAAGAACAGAGTGATTTGGATGAAAATGAGCAAGATTTGACCGGAATTGAACTGCCAAAACAGAAAGAAGACCTTGTGTATGTTTATGATGAAGAGAGATTAAGAACAAAGATCAAAGAAAGACAAAAAGATGATCACCAATTGTTGAAAGTAAGTGAGGTGATTTGTGGAGAACAAACTGAAGTGGAAAAAATTAGATTAATGAAACAGAATCTTGTGCTTAGACCTTTCAGTAGATATATACGAGAAATAACCTGTCAAGAAGGTTACTTAATGAAATTAGTAGAAGGAAGACCAATTCCTATGATTGCTTATAAGGATATGTTCCATCTATGTATAGATATTCACAAAAAATACTTTCATATGGGAAGAGATAAATTGCTAAAAAAGGTAGAAAGTATAGCTTGGCATCCAAAGATTTATTATATTTGTAACACGATCACAAGAACTTGTATAAAGTGCCAAGAAAATAAGGGAGTTCCTGCACGAAGGAATAAACCACCAACATGGAAGATAAATGCCAAGAATCCTTTTGATATCGTTGCATTAGATCTGATGGAGTTACCGTTGACAGCCAAAGGAAATAAATATGTGTTAGTGGGAGTAGATGTCTACTCTAAATGGTTGATGGCTGTGGCTGTTCCAAACAAGAAGGCAGATACCATACTGGAAGCTTTTCGTAATATGTTAGCCACTTTCTTAAAGAACCCGAAGGAAGTTCAAACTGACAATGGTTCGGAATTCCGAAATCAGTTAATGGACACATTTTTAGAAAAAAGAAATATTCATCACAGATTGAGTGCGGCTAATACCCCACAAACAAACGGAATTGTGGAGAGGGTAAATAGGACCATATTAAACATGTTAAGAATGTTAGATGATAAAACTACATGGGATTCTTGTTTAGGTGATATCATAAGCACTTACAATCATAGTTATCATCGAGAATTGAACCAAACACCAGCCAGTTTGTTTTTAGAGAATGTAAAAAAGAAAGAATCAGAAGAATTAACTTGGAAGAAAAAGGATCCGAACTACGAACCTTTTAAACTGGAGGAATTAGTCTTAAAGAAAAATAATTACAAGGGACACGCGGTACAAAATAAATTGGCTAAAAAGTACCACGGACCCTATAGAATTGTTAAGGTCTATGGAAACGGTGTGTTATATGACATACAACACAAATATAGGAATACACTTTTGTACCGAATACACCAAGTACATCTGAAGAGATTTTATGAGGTACCAAAAGAACTAGAGGAGGAAAATGAAGAGCCGGAAAAGGAAAAGGCTATCTCTGAGAATAGTTTCGAGGGTTTTGATCCCTTGGATTTTCGTTCTATTCCCAGAGATTTCGAAGGTTTTGAGGAAGAAGAAACAGTCAAGAACTCATTTGCACTTAATTGGAAGAGGCTTGAAAGATTCAGTATACCTTTTGGGTCAGGAATTACAGAAAAAACGAAAGAATATAAAGATGCAGGTATACAAGTTGAAGAAATATGGGGACAACGATTATTTGAAACTGGATCTTACGAAGGAAGTACTTTGGAAGAAACTATTAATATGTCTGAGGAAACTATATATTACGACACCGTAAATATGGAATCGTGGATCGTTGAGGAGATCCATAGAGAGTAAATTGATTGTTAAATAATATACTGTAAATACATTAGTGTAGAAAAAAAAAAAAAAAAAAAAAAAAAAAAAAAAAAAAAAAAAAAAAAATTTTTTTTGTTTTTGTAAATTTTGAAATACATTGCCTTATCAATCGGAAAAAGATTGGTTTGACAATGTGAAATAGGAAATATATTTGTTTGCATACTCTGAAAATGGGTAGTTAATAGTGTAAAATCAATTGTGATTGCCTTAACAATCAGAAAAGATTGTTTTGACAATCGGAAGAAAAAGAAATAACACCAGTAACTGGAGACAGTTCATTGGTGAACAAGAAATAAAATTGTCCTAGTAATCAAAGAGATTGTTGGGACAATGAAAGTAAAATAAAATAAATTGCCTTGGTGGTTGAGAAACCGATTGCCTTGGCAATTAGGAACGAAAATTAAGAATAAATAAGTTAAAGACTGCCTTAACAATGTGAAATAAATTATTGCTTTGGCAGTCGGATAAAAAGTTAAATAAATTGATGAGTTAAGGACAGGCTTAAAAAAAAAAAAAAATTATTGATTTGGAAAAAAAAAAAAAAAAAAAAAAAAAAGACAATAAAAGTTTTAATTATCATGAGAATAATAATAATTTATTTTTCAGTATGACTACCAGAACGAAGGACTCCAAACCCAGATGTGTTGTCATCGGAAAAGATCGTGGTTGTGGGAGACAGTCGAGTGCGATCCTTGTCAGAATACCCCAGATGGGCCCCATACAAAGGATATAACATTCTATTACAAAAACGGCATAAAGTTGATGGAAATGTTACAACTCACGGAAGCCATTCTTGAACGAAATATGGAATTGGGGGATGATCTGATTCAAATAGTCATGCTAGTAGGGTTGCATGCGACGTTACTAGATTAAAGAACTGTCAGAACACCAACAAACAGATAATGTTAACCTAATTCAAACTGCCAATGTGGAAAGAATATGTTGTCACACTAGCCCCGACAGTTTGATCAGATGGCGAAATCCAGTATCCAACTTTTGCAACGGTTAAATCTGTACCATACCAATTTACAACTCCACTCTTTTGACCCGATTACAACTATAAGACGACGATAGAGGACAGTTATACATAGAGAACCAGCCTTGAACCAGCAATAAATAAACACCAGAATGAGTCGACGCTACTTCAACAGAAACTTGTGACCTATCAACGGTACTCCTTTTATGTTCAATGGGAAAAGGACTCAAATATATACTTTCCCTAAACACGCTTGCATTGGGCACGGATGGGGCGTATACACTGGAGAAAGACAACATCTAGGTAGACAAGGATGTAAGAAGGAGCAGTAGATCCCCGAGAAAAATATGGAAC
>JABUQX010029915.1:0-10000 GCA_015478945.1 Trachelipus rathkii
GTTACTTTTAGCGAAGCAACTCTTATAAAGTATCTAAATTTTCCGTTTCGGTAAGCCGCGAGCACGGCTGTGACCTCACTTATGCATACTTCGCCATATGTGGGGTTCATCACATCCCTTGTCCCAGTGGCTCTCCTACAGAGCTCGATAACACCTACTCCTAACAAAACAATGCCATTTCACTCCCTTACTTATGCAACTTATTTCTCAGCCCCTGCCAAACCTCACAATTTTCACTCCTCCAGGACATCCTTTTGCTGACTCAATCTCCACTTTTCTCGTCTCTTCCGAGGCCAGTTCGATCCCAACACACTTCACCATCTCTCACATCCGCTTTTCCAACTCGAAGCTTACATGCCCCATCTTCTTTCCACAATCGCACTAAACATGCACTAAACATACTTTCATTTTATTCTCTCCTATTTTATTCCCTTTAATTTTCACAAAAGCTGATTTCTCTTCCAAGGTTGTTACATATTCGGTATCATAATCCTACATTTTAATCAATTCTTCTCTCACACCTAACACACGCCCCTTAGACTTGTTCCATCATACCTGAACACATTGTAACTTTTAGACATCTAGTACCTCTTTATTCCAGACCATAGTCTTACTTCTATACAATTATACACAGGTAAGCAACTTACCATCAACGCAAGATCACTAGCAGCACTCAAGAATCTATTAGTCTACTCTTATATTTACATCCACCCAAAGGATTTAATTGCAACCAGCCTCCTTCCTGCAATTTCACAACTTAAACCTATACCTGCATCTCGGCATTCGAGTATCCGCCTCCCTTTTTAATTCGTTCAAACATATGAATATATTCCATACTAAATATTTTAAAACTCAACAGTCACTTGTTCCAGCTGCTCACTCTATATCCCTAGCATTTACTTCAACACCCGAGACTGTCCTCTATCATGACCTCAACCTTACTCTTAATCTACGTTTCTACTATTCACAACCCATCTTTTACACATCCTGCCAAACCCTTCTAACCAATCCTCTCAAACTCTCTTCAGATTCACCTCACAACACCAATATGTATTACTAGACCTCTTAAATTATATTATATATTAACAGTATATATTATATTATATATATATATAGTATATAATATTATATATCTATATATTATCAATATAATTATATATAATATATACAATATATATCTATATATACTATAAATATCATTAATATATATTTCTTACATAATATATACATATATTATTATAATATTAACGTAATACTAATATAATATATATTACTATATATATATTTATGTATTATTATAAATATAATCATATAAATTATAATATATATATATATATATAGATATATTACTATGTATATATATAGTATAGATATATTCTTATATATATTCTTATATATTATATACTATTATAATATATTTACTAAATATATTATTATATTAATAATATTACTATATTATATTATATATATATATATATATTATTCATTTATACTCTAAATAAATATTTGGTATACTTATATAGTATATATATATTTATATATATATATATATATTATAAATAATAATATATATATTACTATATAATATATATATATATATATATATATATATATACTACGGTATATAAAGCTATAATAATACTAATATATATACTACTCAGATATTATACTATATATATATATATAGGAATTTTAAAAATTAGCTTATACTAGATATTATTTATATAATGATTATATTACTATAATACTTATATAATTATTATTAATTATAACATTGGAAGAATGGTGATCTCTTGGATTCTTCTGGGGTGCCTTCCGTTATTTGATAGTGTAATAACACACAAAACGTTTTATGAGCACGGGTATATGTTCCCGAGGGTATTGGACGCGAGAGTCAATATTCGGGTACCCCTTATATAAGGGTACGGGGAAAAAATGGTAACTGGAACTATGGGTAAATTAGTTTATTGAGTGTTGTAAGGGAAGAATATTTGTTGAGATTTTGGTCGAAAGATATTTTGTTCGAATGAGTGAAGAACTAATTTGGGGAAAGATTAACGAGGTGCGTTTAGAAGTGGTAGAGGAATGTGTGGATCAAAATCTGTAACATTGAAACAAATGAATTGGAAAATGAGGGAGGAGACAAATAAATCTGTAATTTAGGATTTATGGATTTTGCAACAGGCGCATAATAGGAATAATAGGGAATCTATATGGCAGGTTTTAGTGATATGGTGTTGGTGTAAAGCCTTCTGAATAGAATCAAAAGTAATTTATGACGAAGTGAAGAGTGTGTAAGAATAATAAATAGTTCAAAGTGATTATTTTAATATTAATAGCGGAGTGAGACAGGCGATCTGAGGTATGTCTCCTTGGCAATCAAATCTTTGTAAATGAATGAGGTTATGAAAAGAATTTAGAGGTAGGGGTGACAAGGGAGAGAGTTAAGAATGATAGAAAATGGATGAGAGTGGAGAATTCCCTACCTATTATATGAGGATGATTTAGGTTTGTTTGTGCGAATCTGAAGAGAGTTTTGAGAGAATTGGTAGAGAGATTTGGGAGGGTGTGTAAAAGAAAGGGTTTGAAAGTAAACGTTGATAAGAGTAAGGGTTATGGTTGTGGTGTGAGGACAGACCTCAGTGTGAAGTTATGTTAGATGGTGAGGCAGGCTGGAAAAAGTGTCTGAAATTAAAAACATTTAGGATATATGTTTGAATGAAAAAGGAGCGGAGATGCAAAGAGATGTAGTAGGAAATTGGGTGAATGGCCTAAGGTGGGCTGTGCAGTTAAACGTTGTTGGGATGTAAGAGGCTAAAGTGGTTGAGTGGACGCTAGGGTCTTACATGAGGGTAATGTTGTTACCGAGTATTAATGTATATTCCAGTAGTGGGACTATGCGTCTGGAATACAGAGGTATAGATCTAAATTACCATGTGTTCAGATGGAACAATCTTAGTTGGCGTGTTACGTGTGAAAAGATATGAATTAAAATGAGGAATGAAACGTATTAGAGAGTTGTTGGTGTGGCGATTGGGGTAAATGAGAGAATAAATGAAGTATGTTTAAATGGTTTGGTATATGGTGGAAAGGAATGGATGACAGAGAGGTCTGGTATTTAAGACGATGTTATACGTGGGTAAGCCTGTGTCTAGGGGAATCGACCGCGATGGGACGACAGAAAACAAAGTAGAATGAGTCAGCAATAATGAATGCCATGGAAGATGACAGATGGTGAGTTTGGCGAGAGGCGAGAAGAAAGGTTACTATCAAGAAGTGTCTGTGAGGAGGTGATAGCTGTGAGCCGCCACCTGGGCCAGGAATGAACCCCACATTGACGAGAGGTCATAGTTTAGGGTCAATCGCGGTCCCGTAAAAGCTCTAGGTTGGATTTTTCTGACTGCGACGAGTTTCTCACTAAAAGGTATAAAGTTAAGGCAGGGCTTTCTTCTACTTGCTTCATATTCTTCTCACTAATTTTTATGGAGTTCGGTATATGTTACGCCCACCTTACCTCTTTCGTCTTGGGAGGAGAATATTATTTATTATTATGAATGATGATTGATGATGATGATAATTGATTGAATTTGGAAGTTGTATATTGCATGAGCACGATAGATGATGATGATGATGATGACTGATCGATGGGAAAAAATGAAAATGATGCATGGATGATGGCTGAATGATCGACCTGATGAATGATGATGATGATGATATGATGATGATGAATGATGCCTGATGAGATGATGAATGAATGATGATGATGATGAATATAAATATATACTATATACTAATCAATATATTATATTTATACCTAATAACTAATAATTATATATATATATAATATATACTATATAACTATATATATATATATATACTCACTAAAATATATATATTAATATATAATATATATAATAATATATAAATATAATAATATACAGGTTAATTCACTATAAATTCAGGAAAGTTAGTATTTTCCTATTATTGTTGATTCCACTAATATACTAATATGAGTATACTATATATATATATTATATATAATTATATATATAATATAATATATATATAATAATATATATATAAATAAATATAGATATAATATATTGCAATAATAATATATATATATAACTACTATATATAATATATATATATATATGCAAGTTTTCATAAAAGTATTGTACTTGTACTTGTACTTGATACCATGTACTTGTACTTGTACTTGTACTGTGAACCAAATTCTAGAGTAACTTCTGTACTTGTACTCTGTACTTGAAACAATCCTAGAGTACTTGTACTTGTATTTGTACTTGAAAAAATGTACTTGACCCCAACCCTGAATTTTCTTTTATATATATATTATTATATAGTATATATATATATATATATATTATAATACTAACTTAACTATAATATAATATAAATATTATATTATTAATCATATATCTAAATATAATAATATACTATATAGATATAATATATAGTATATATATATATATATTATACTTGGCTCTACTAATTACTATATGCTTTGTTATACTACAATGAATATCGCACGTGCTCTATATATATACTATATATATATACTATATATATAAATAATATATAACTATATAAATATATATATATATATACTAATAATAATATTATTACCACTACTTTGCACAGAGTCTCACAGACAGGGCTTTTTCAAGGAGGGGCAGAAAAGAAAAGGACAAAAAATCCGTACAATCTCAAGACTAACGCAAGTCCATCCGGTGAGCACAGACGTGGATTTTACAGAGAGAAATTTAAATATACTGGTAGCAGTCCTATTCAACACTTGAATCGGCAAGGTGACCAAAGAATAGAGGTGGCTGGAAAGGGGGAGGAGCCACAACGAGCAAAGCCTTGAATTTATCCTAATATTCACACAAACTTCACATGAAAGAAAATCACCTCCTGTGTTACGAGGGAGACGCAATCGAGGAGGAATGAGAGACATCCACTGCTTCGAGCGCTTGCCGTTGTGGTACATACATATAGAGAAAGAGATAGTTCACCAAAATCACGCCGTAGTGAAAGAGAGTCAAGGGAGCTTTTTTTATTATAATTATTAAAAGTTCACACCCCACGGGCATAGCCCTATCTCAGAGGGGAGGGGAACTTCTCTGGAATTTCTTACCTCAGGAGTGCCATGACTTAGCAATTAAACCCGCGCCCTTGCCATGTGACTCTGTCTCTCTATCGATTTTTTCTTAGACTCCAATCTTATCCAAAAGAAGGATAGAACCGGCCCCCCCCCCCCAAATGTGAGAACAGTACTCTATTATTTACATGCTTCATCAGATTTTTCAGATAATAGAAGAAAACATTTAGATGTTAAAGTTTATTATGATTGTTGAATTTAATTAGTTTGTGCCTCAGTATTTCCTTTCTGAAAGTTTACTTTATTCAACGCCCAAAAAACCTGCCAATTCGTCCTGTTCTCTCTTCGTCACAACACGAACATCTTTCTCTCCTAAATAAATCATTTAAGGGATAATGAGTGAAAAAAAAAATAAATAATAAAAAAAAGTTTTTACTTTAAAACACGTGACTCAAATATTTTTACTTTGTACGCAATAATTAACATAATGCAATATAATTTTATTTCCTAAAAAAAAAAAAAAAAAAAAAAAAATTCCCTCTTATTCGGATGTTAAACTACTTTTCTCTTTCATTCCTTTTTAAATTTAAAAGAAAATATTATTTCTTTTATAAAGAATATTTTTTTTTATTTTAAATTTTATTTTTATTTTAATTTTCTCACAGCTGAATTGAAACCCATGTTTCAAAAGAGTTTTGGATCAATTAATTCGTTTTTGCTCTGAATCAATTTATAGCAACGAATTTTTTTGATTTATTTTATTTTTATATTTAATTTCTATTAACAAATTTCAAGGTAATATTATAAGCTTAAAGTATTTTAAGTTTTTTTTTTTTGATTTTTTTTTTTTATTTTATTTATTTTTTTTTTTTATTTTTTTATTTATTTATTTTTTTTTTGCAGTTTAAAGTTTTCTTTTCCTTTAATTTTGTCAATCTAAATACATTCTTTTAAGTTTTTTTTTTTATTATTAGGGCGTTTGTTTTTTTATTTTAATTAATTTCTTTTTTTTTTTTTTTTTTATGATTATATAAAAAATAAAAAACGATAAAAAACTGTAATATTATGAAAACGAATACATCAAAATTTCTACATTTTATCATAAGCAAATGATAAATTTTAAAAGAATTTAGAGTTAGTCTTAATTTATTAATATTATTTTTGAACATATTTGCTTAACTCACATATAGTAAAATTGGTAGAAGAGTTGGATATAAACACTGGAAATCTGCAAAGATGTTCGAGATAATGGAACCAGTCATTCGACTAGCTACTATTCAACACACACACCCTCTCCACTTATGGATGAGGCCACTTCTTTAGGTCTAGTTCCGCACTCACTAGATGCATTAAGCAGAGTTACGCCGAACTCATATATATGAATTACTTAGTTATACATTAATTTATTCATAATTATTAATTACATATAATATTTATATATATATATATAATTATATATAAAATATATTTATTATATAAAATATATTATATAATATATATATATATATATATATTAATAATATATATATATATTAATATATATATTATATATTATATAATATATATATTATTAAATATAATTATAATATATATTTAATATATTAAATATTATAATAATATATATATATATATATTATTAATTATATATATATATATATAGGACCTTTATTAATACATAGGGAGCAAAAATTTTTTAACTTTTAGTAAAGTTTGGGATAAAACTAGAATAATGCCTATTTTATGATCAAATGGGAAAAATCAGAATATAAAGAGTATTTTGATTTATTTTAAATTAAATTTGGTGAATTTCATTCAAAAGAGCGCTTGTTTGTCTGAGTACACTTAATATGAATCATAAAAGTGAAGTACAAATTAATTTTTATTATCTATAATCACACAATTTAATTCAATCACTCCTCGATTATGTTAATATGTTTATGTGTTATTTTTTTCAATAATATTCACAATGCTGTCTTACTCTAGTTAGGAGTTAAAACTAAAACTAAAACAAATAGTCCATTGAGGAGAGTAATGGAGAGCATCAGATAGAGAACTCTGCTCTGTTTGAGTGGACTCAGAGAGCAGACCTCTAAAGCGAGAAAAGAGACACGCATACCAAACTCACATCGGCTAGAGCCGCGCGAGCGGTATGCCTTGAGTTGTTTAACGCTATAATTTTTAAATTTTATATAATATAATATTTATTATTTATATATTAGTAATTATTTATATTATATAAATTATTATTTATTAATTATATTATTTGTATATAATTCAATTTATAATTCAATTATTTATATTTAATATTTAAAATATTTTGTCATTATAATATAGTAATATATTATCTATATATATAATATATGACCTGTTTTATGCTTTTCTAACGCATCTCCGTCCCAGTATTTTGATTTTTATTTTTTTTTTTTTTTTTATTTCTTTTATATATTTATAATATATTTTTTTTCTAGTTATCTTTTAAATTTTCTTAAAAACTTGATCCCAAATCTAGTCACAATTTAAGTGGTAACGGAAATGATTCAAAAGTATATAGGACCAGTACGTTTTTACGACTCCGTCAGTTATTAATTTTTTTTTTTTTTTTTAAACTAAAGGAAATAACAACGGAGGTAAATTATCGCAAAATCGCATGCAGAAGTCGAGGGTAACTCTCGTGCCTGAGATTCGCGGGGGAACGCAGGGTAGAAAATCTCAGTTTACCCCCCTCCGGGGAGTTCTATACGGAACCCCACTACTTTGGTCTTTAGTGTCGCGCGTGGGGTTCACTGCCGCCCTCTCCCACGTAAGGGCATGGAACGTCTCCCCTCTGTCCCCGTCGGCTCGAGCCCCTTAATTTTTTATTTTTTTTTAATTTGTATTTTTATTAATATTATTTTTAACATTTTTTGTAATAAGCTTTACACGCTAATTCATATGTAATTGGTTTTTTTCTGTAAGTGTCGTACTTTTGCGAGATTTTTCCAATTTTTTTAAAATTTTATTTGAAACTTATTATGATGTTAAATGTTGATTTTAAAAATAATTATTTACAAATATTTCACTTTTTGATCATGTCCATGCGAGAGCGGAGAATATTCATTGTTAGTGTCCATAATCATCTAGCAAGGACTGTTAAAATAAAACAAACAACAAATCAAACTGCGGGAACGAGCGTGGAGTCTTAGAAACAATAAACAGGGCTCTATAGTGGAGCATATATAACGAATATATTTATATATAAATATATATATATATATATATATTATATATTATACATATATATATATAGATTTCAATATATACTATATATATATATAAATATTTATTTAGGGTTTATTATATAACTATTTATATATCTATGAGTATATATAACTATATATATAATATAATATAAATATAAATATAAATATAAATATCAATATAAATAAAATACTAAAATGTAAATCTAAATGTAAAAGTAAATGTCATGTCAAATTTAAATATAAACATGTAAATTGTGTTAAAATGTAAATTGCAGAATGTAAAGCTTATAATGTAACACTATTAATATAATATATATATATATGGCAATAATATTATAATATTAATATATATATATATAATATATATATCTATCTATAATATATTATAATATATATATATATATATATATATATATATAAATATTATATATATATTAATATAATATATATAAAATATATATAATATATTATATATATATATATTATATATATATATATATATATTAATATAATAATATATATTATAATATATAATATAGAAAAAAAATATATATATATAAGTAGATATATATATATATATTAAACTAATTATATTAAGAATATAGTTATTTATTATATTTATTTAAATATAACATATAATACACTATATTAAAATATATATCTAATATCATAACTATATATATATATATATATAATTATAATATATAATATATATATTATATATAACTAATATATATATATATATATATACTATCATATATATATATAATACTCACTAATATTAATGTAGCACGCTTCCCAAAAAGGCGCTTCGTATGTTAACTAAGAAACTAATAACAGGTACAACTACGAAAAAATAAATATCAATTTATTAATCAGGAGACATTTTTACGCCACGGAAATTAAAAAAATAAAAAAAACGCTTTTTAAAAATTAAAATTTGTTAAAAAATTGTTGAAAAAAATTTGCCAGTTTTTTTGATAAAATCAATGATGCGGCTTACTCCCGAGTGAGACGGAAAGAGCCAAATGTTGTTTTTTTTTTTTTTTTTTACACTAACGAATACCTTCGGATAAACAAGAACGATGGCAAGAGTCGGGTTTCTCGGCCTAAACCGGGGGACGACGGAGGGGCCTTCGTCCCCCCTCTGTCCCTCCTTTGGCTCGAACCCCCTTAAAAAGGATATAAAAGAAAAAATAATTTATTTTCCCCTTTGCGTAAATAAAGCGGTATTTGGCAAACTTTTTCTCTCGAAGACAATGGAGCTTCTCAAGGTCAATTTGTAGCAGATGCACTGAAAGATTTTTACTAATTTAGGATATAAGGAGTTAATTATTAAATTTTAGAATAAAATAAATTTTTTTTAAGTTTCCTTCGATGAAATTTACTTCCTGAAATCAAAAAATGTTATTTTTTTCCTGTAAATGTTATAGTTATTCTAGTTACATGCATTGGGCTTTCGGGATGCTGGCCCTAAATAATAATAATAATATTATTGGATATAATATATATACCTATATATATATATATATATTTAAATATATAGTTATATATAGCTCACTATATATATATATCTCTATATATATATATATTATATATAGTAATATATATATATGATATTATATATATATAATAT
>JABUQX010029915.1:20000-23257 GCA_015478945.1 Trachelipus rathkii
ATATTATTATTATATATATATATATATTATTATTATTATTATTAATATTATTTCATATTATTATATATTATTATAAATTATTACATATATATTATTATTATTAGATATTATATATATATTAGCATATTAAACATTAATATATTATTTATTATTATTATTATATTATTATTATATTATTATATAAGATATATATATATTACGTATTATTATTATTATTATATATTATTGATACATTATTATTATTATTATTATTACATATATTATTATTATTATGCATATAAATATTATTATTACATTATTATTATTATTATTATTATTATTATTATTATTATTACATTATTATTACATATTATTATTATTACATACATATATATATATTATTATATTATTATTATTATATATTATTATATATATATTATTATTATATATATATTATTATTATATTATTATTATATTATTATTATTGGATTTTTATTATTACATATTACACATATTATTATTAGCATATTATTATATTATATACATTATTATTATTAATATTACATATATATTATTATTATTATATATTATTATTAATATTAATACTATATATATATATATATTATATATATATATATATATATATATATATATATATATGTGTGTGTGTGTGTGTGTGTATGTGTGTCTGTGTGTGTATACTGCACCTTAATTCGAACAATCGAAATTGCGAAATAAAAGGATGAGTTAATAAAATAAATTTCATAAATTTTCCCATTAATTAAGAACAATAAGGTTTGATAGAGGAAAAAGAGGAAAAAAAGAAAAAAAAAGAAGCAAAAATTGGAAAATAAAATTGAAAAAAATGATATGAAATGAGTTGAACGAAAGATTTTTTACTACGAGAGGACAGAAGAATGATTTGAAATGGTTCACTGATTACGAATAATGAACTTTTTCCGCTTGGTCTCCTAAAACCTATGATTCATATATATATAGTATATATATATATATATATATAGCTATTTATTAGCTGATTATTATATTATATATTATATATATATATTATATATATTATATTATATTATTATATTATTATTATTATTATTATTACATATTATTATTATTATTATTTATATTATTATTATTATTATTATTATTATTATTATTATTATTATATATATATATATATATTATTATTATTATTATTATATATTATTATTATATTATTATATATTATTATTATTATTATTATTATTAATATTATTATTATTATAAAAATTATAATCTATATTTATATATTATTATGTATATATATTATTATTATTATTATATATATATATTATTATTAGTTATTATTATTATTATATATATATTATTATTATTATTAATATTATTATATTATAATCATAATATTATTATTATATTATATTATTATTATTATTATTATTATTATATTATTATATATATATTATATTATTATTATTATTATTATATATATACATATTAAATATAATATGAGTGGTGCCATTATTATTATTATTACATACATACATACATTATTATACATATTATTATTATTACATATATGATATATTATTATATATATATATATTATATATATTATTATTACATATTATTACATACATATATATTATTATTATTATATTATTATTATATTATATTATATTATTATATTATATATACATACATATATATATATATATTTCATATATACAAAACCTATATATATTATATTATTATTATATTATTATATATATATATATACATATATATTTATTATTATATATTATTATTATTATTATATATATATATATATATATATATTATATATATACATATATATATACATATATATATATATATTATATATATATATATATATTACATAAGTCATGGAAGATAAAGAATTTATAGAGAATGACTAGAAAGAGAATAAGGTAAAAAAAAAATTTGTCGCGCAATTCATTTTGCAACTGATATTCCTTTCTTTTTCAAATTTTTTTTCAAATTTCTCTTTGCCTCTTGCTGAATGACAGGGAAAGAAGGAAGAAACCAAGAAAAAAATTAATTTATTTTCAAAATGAATAAATATATATTCCCATTTTTTCTCTTCAAATTATTTTAATGGCCTCCTCTACAAAGCGACGAAGCCTCGTAAACCTCTGCAGGGAACGAACATTTTATAAATATATATTTTAATACAGGTTATATATATATATATACACATATATATATATATATATATATATTATATCTTGAGTTTTTTGTTATTATTACATGTGAAGGTAACATATATTCTTTTTTTGTTTATCTATTTATTTATATATATATGTATAATATTATATACATTATTGTTATTATTATATATATATTATTATTATTATATATACATATATATATAGTTATATATATATATTACATATATAGCTATTATTATTATTATTATTATTATATTATTATTATTATTATTATTATATATATATCCAATATATATATATATATATTATTATTATATATTGTTATTATTATTATTATATATATTATTATTATTATATTACATATATATATCTATATTACGTTATATTTATATATATATATTGTATTGTGATTATTATATATATTATACATATTATTATTACATATATTACATATTACACATTATTATTATTATATATATTATTATTATTATTATTATTATTATTATTATTATATATTATTATATATATTATTATTATTATTATTATTATACATAGCGTCGTATTTTTTTATATATATTATACATATATTGAAGAAGATATTATTATATATATATATATATTATTATATATTATTATATATATTATTATTATTATTACATATTATATATATATATATATATATATATATATATATATATATTATTAAAGGTAAGTATTTTATATATATTTATATATAAAGTTAGCGTTTATAAATTATATATATATATATATATATATATATATATATATATATATATATATATATATATATAATGTTATATATATTATTATATTAATAATATAAAGTGTGTATTATATATATATATATAACATATATATATATATATATATATATATATATATATATATATATATATATATATATATATTATATATATATATATATATATATATATATAGTTATTATATTGAAGCGGCGCACGAAAACGCGAAAGCGTCTCACGATAAACGCGAAAACGATTAAACACCAAACAACTGAAACCAAAGTAAATAACA
>JABUQX010029916.1:7500-22500 GCA_015478945.1 Trachelipus rathkii
AGGAAAACAAAAAGAAACCGTAATAAGCAAATGTCTAATTCTTGGAAACTAATTATTATTACAAGACAGGAGTGAAGCCTCTGTCTGGGGGGTTCTAATATTTGCTCCACCACCACGGGAAACTAATATTACCAAACCACTAGTTAAATTTTACCATGCACGGATTTGATGATAATTCGGCATCAAATGTTACACAAAATTCGGAAAACTCGCTGAACTTTGGTCCATAAATTTTATTATTTTACGACAAAAATCTATGGATGTATATATATATATATATGGATATAAACCATCAATTGATGATTTGAAATTATAAAAATTATAATTTATGCTTTATAAATATTTAATTTGAATATTTGAAAATTATACAATCGAAAATTTGCATTCCGATTTTGTCTCATTTATGAGACAAATTCTGAGACCACGTGACCAACTATTAAGGCGATTTTTTATTATTTCTAAATAAATATTTATAATTTTATATATATATTTTAATAAATATATATATAAAGAGTAATTTTCAGTTGTAATATTTACGGGAGGAATGTTGCAGTAATACTTTTATGACAAGAATCACTTCTAAGGCGGATCTTGAAATGCAAACTTCACGTTCTGAAATTTTACGAAATTTTTTCTTTTGATTTCTATTTAATATTTTTTAATCTTTTTATCTATATTCTTTGGAATTTAAATTCAAGTTTTAACATCACTAACAGATGATTCTCATTTTTTAACGACGAGGCAGTAATTTATAACCTAACCTAAGTGGAATTTTCGATCTTAACAATAATTCCTTTTATATTAAATTTTTCCCAAATCTTTTACTTTCCCAAGTTTCCCCTTTAGCGTTTTGCTTATTTTTCTTGTGTGCGAGTTTATTGTTTGCATGTGAAAAAAAAATAAACAAAAAATCAGTATACATCACGTTGGGAAAAAATGTGTGTAAATATCATATTTTTAAACTTTCACCGAAAAAAGAGGGAGAATAAAAGATAGATAAAAAACTCGAAGATTCTTCCACCTATCAATAAAACTGGACATCTAAAGTAAAGACGAATTAAAAAGGTTAGGTTGAAAGGTGATTGACGCGGATTTTTAATATTCAGTGATGAAAACTGAATGACTAAAAAAACGTGGGCCAATCGAATTTAATTCAACCTTGAGAACTATTCTAACAGAAGTGTATCAATATTGTATAACAACTCGTGGGTCCACTGTTCAAGTTGAATTATTCTGACTGGAACAACTCAACAAGAAGAGACTGATTTGTTATACAATATCAAAACACTTATCAAAAGTTAATATATATACGAAACAAAAACTATTGCCTTTTTGCTAACATCTGAAATAGGGGAGAAGGGGGGCTAATAGCCATTAATGGGGTCCTATCAATTTGTCCAGAAGGCTTTAGGATGATATACCTACACAAATTTCCTAAAATCACCATTTAACGGAAGGAAAGTTTTCAATGGTTCCGTTGAGAATTTATAAAAAAAAGCATTCTCAACCCTGAATTAAATGTCGGTAAGACGCCTCCGAAAACCGGCGCTGAACCTCTAAAAAATGATGGGGGAAGCTCATTAGAGGAACAAGCTTCATCATAAAATATTTTATTACTCGAACTGCATTATAAATGATCTTGTAGAAATTCTGATTCGACTCGGGATACAAATAAGGGGGCAGAGTCTACTGATGAACGTGCAGTAATTATGAAAGAGAATGCCACTCTCAGTCGCGCTCGACTCTTTATAGTCCACGAAAACGACGCTGAGGAGTTGGCGATGCGTAATTAATTAAATAAACCTCAATTTTAATTATTTACGTTAAAACAACAAATTTACTATCAAAAGATAGCAAATTTAAAACTATATACTAAATAAATAAATTTGTTGAATAGAGTGATGTGAATTTGTTATAAAAATTATCGAAAGTTTCAATGGCAATCTTTGGCAACTCATCACGTGTTTGATACAGGATATTTTTTATCCCATAGAAAATTATATGATAAATATAATTTTTCAATTAAAGATAATTATCAATTTTAATAACAATTAATGAGACCAGTATTCTCTACTGATCAATTTGGTACAAGAATCAAGTCTCTAGCACAATTATGAGCCAAGATATGTCAATACTTCAATATAGAAAAATGCAAGGTCAGCCGGGGTCAATACTTGACCTTTCGATTGAAGGAGGTCAATGACATTTATACAAGTAAAAGGTTAGAGTGTTAGGATCAATTTGAAATACTAACCAAGTCTGACACTTATGGAGCACCTGGTTAGCGAGGAGGAGGAAGGAATACTTTCAGATATGAATTTTCAGTATTTTGAGAAGCCTATTTTTTCAAGTGACTTGAAATGTTTATAATTACTTAAATACAACTTTGATCAATATAAAATGCTATCAAAATGTAATTCTATATCTTTAGTATAATTTGAGAAGGTTTGAGATTTCAAAACGTTGTCAAAAGGAATTTAAATGTAAACCGGTTTTTTATCGGTTTCATTTTTCTCAATTTTGTGGAAGGAGGAAGTTAATTATATATATAATATATATATATAATATATATATAATATATATATTAATAATATATATATAATAATATAATATATATATATATATATATATATAATTATATATATATATATAATATATATATATATATATAATATATAATAATATATATATATAGTATTATATATTATATCTATATATATCCATATACTATATATATATTGAAATTACTTAGTTTTTGGCTGAAAATTGGTACAATAATAGTTTTTGACATGAATAAGAAAAATCCGGTGAAATTTTTAACAAAAAATGAAATGGGGGGGGTCTCCAGCCCCTAACCCCATTTTTAGGGGTTACAGGTAACCCAGGGGTCCCAAACTTGGGACTTTTACTATTTATTATTAAATGAATTAATATTGTGAGATTTCAAGGGCGTAGCCCAATTATAAGGGATACTTTACTCTTATGAGCCACTATCATAATACGGTATTGAAATCTGAAATTTCTCGGTGCAAATTTGCACCGACTCTCAGAGCAATTTTTTATTAATAAATTTTAATTTTCATATATAAATGATTATTAAGATTATTATTTACAAAATTTTAAAAGGAAATAGCGATGACTAATGCATTCACAATTCCCTTGATCACGATCGCAAATCAACCACTCGCGAATCCAGTCATCAAAAACCAAAAGGAAAACTGGCCACATGTGGCAAATGAAGTAATTTAAAATAAATTACGACATTAAATTCCCCAGCCAAAGGAATCCAACAGAAAAATATAATTTGTTTTCGTAAGTTTTGGTGAAAGAAAATATAGTAAATAAGTATACTCTTTATTCGTCAGCGAACTGTGTCTGAAGGATAGGAATTTTGAATGGGTCGGTTGTGGGTCACACTCAGGCATATGTAATATAACTTAACTCTCACGTCTTGCACCTTCTAGTTTCAAAATATCACCACTAACAGAAGGCAACGACCCTGATTTTATTAAAAAGGGGGGTGGTTGTTCCTTTCTTTTTTTTTAAAAATAAAAAGGTGGGTTAATAACCCGAACCACCAACAGTATCAAAGTCAAGGGAACTACGGAAACCCTTCCCCTAAAGAAATCTCCATCCCAGGACAACTGTTTCTCGAAGAATATAATAATTACAAGGTCACTACCTTTAGTTCTGAAAATAAATGTATTTTGAAACGAAAATGCAAGGCACTCGAAATTACATTACACAGTCAGTAAGTCCCGGCACACACACCCTGAAGTAAGAAAACCCCTAATGCCGTACAAAAGGAGCTTAACTACTTTTGAAGAGTCCTGGGGACACTGGTGAGAGGAATACACAGTTCACGTTTGAATTAAAGTATAAGTAAGAAATTTTAAAAGATTATTTTTATTGTTCAATAGTAAGAGAAATTATATGATAAGTTTTTTAATGTTGTCTAAATGGCTAATAAGGTTGTCGTCGAAGCTTATTTCGAATCGAATATAGCTTTGATCCGACGGGAAGCCAGGATGTTAGCCTGGCGGCGGTTCCTAGGGGGAGAACTTGATGTTGTAGGTGATTCTTCTTCTGTAGAAGAATCATAAATGTTACTATGAATTTCCAAAGGGTAAAGATGAATGACTGCGCGAGTAATTTCACCTGTTCTCGTACTCAAGGAAACCGATCGTACATAGCCATCAGGGGAAGTATGTAAAACTTTTACAATTCCCAATTTCCATTTTAAACGGGGACCGTCATCTTCCACCAGGACGACGTCTCCAACAGTTACATTTGGGCGATCAGATTTGTTGTAAGATTGCCTTAAGTTTAATAAATAATCCTTTTCCCATTTAATTTTAAATTTATTTACAAGGGAGAGGATGTATTTGTAGCGTTTACCAATTTTTATAGGATCTAAATAAGTGGGATCCATTTCAATAAGTTCCTCTGGAACTGGGAGCGAATTTAATTTATGCCCTGTTAATAAATGGGAAGGGGTGAGTGGTTCCTCACTATGGAGGTCATCCCCTACAAATGTGAGAGGACGGCAATTCAAAACCGCCTCTACTTCAATTATAATTGTATAAAATTCATCATAAGTGATGAGGGCATTAGTAAGGGTACGTTTCAAATGGAGTTTGGTTAATCCAATTAGACGCTCAAAAAATCCTCCGTAGTGGCTGCTACGAGCAGGATTGAACCTCCATGTAATGGAGTATTGATTAAAAAATTGTTTTACAGATGGTAAACTATGTAACTGTTTTAAATAATCAGATGATGCATGGAAGTAGGTGGCGTTATCTGAGTAAACAACAGAAGGGACACCACGTCTACCCATGAAGCGGCGGAATGATCTCAAAAAAGATTCTGTGCTATTGTCTAAAACGAGCTCGAGATGGACTGCTCGAGTCGTTGCACAGGTAAATAATACAATATAACATTTTGTTGTAGCTGTTTTTGAAGTTTTAATTATAAAATGACCTGTTAGGTCAACTCCCAAAATAGTAAATGGTTTGGTGTTTATAACTCTTACTTTAGGCAAAGCAGCTAGAGGGGCGGACCTAAAGTGAAGGGCTTGTAAACGTTTGCACAAAATGCATGGTCTTGTGACCTTTTTAATATTGGTTCTCATATGGGAAAAATAATACTTCCTGCGTATTATTAAAAGGAGCTCAGAGGTTCCTAAATGATGAAAGGACATATGGGTGTCCCATATGATGAGTTTTATCAAATGATGGTTATTTGGGAGTAAATAAGGGAATTTGGTGTCATAAGGCAGGAAGGAATTTCCTAACCTTCTATCGCACCTGAGTATACCATTTACTAATATTATATTAAGTTGTTTACACAGATGTGTAAGGGGTTTTTTATTTTTTAAACAATCTATTTCAGACTGAAAATCAAACTTTGCATATATTTGATCCAATATGACTCAGAATTTTGTTTCTCCTCAATGGAGAATTGATGGGAGAATTCAGGTTTTGTAATTGATTTGTTCAAGGGGGATTTATTTACAGAGTTTTTCAAATTTTTTATGAACCTGAATACTAAAGCTGTTATTTTTATAATTTTATTGTAAGATGAATAATTCTCACTGTTCAGTATACTTTCAACAGGAGTAACTGTCACAGCTGAGATTATTAGATCTTCTTCTTTATTTTGTGAAGAAGAAGGATGTTCCCTCCAGACTGGCCAGTCTGAGGGATTTAAGAGCCAAGTTGGACCTGATGTCCATAAATCAGAAGATAAATATTTACAGTCTGACCCGCGAGAAGCGAGGTCAGCGGGGTTGTCCTGTGTAGGGACATATTTCCACTCTATAGAGGGAACATTTTTTCTAATCTCGTCCACCCTGTTCTGGTTAAAGGTGGGGAGTTGTTTTTGTGAAAAAATCCACTGCAAGGTGACTTGACTATCACACCAAGCATATATTTTTTCAAAGTTTAATATGTTTTCAAATGTTTCTAATATAAATTTCAACATGCGAGATGATAATAGAGCTCCCATAAGTTCTAAACGGGGGATGGAAAGCTCTTTAATGGGGGATACTTTAACTTTTGATAATAATATTTTTGATATGGGTGTTGAGTCTGCACAAGAGACTACATACACCACGGTACCGTATGCAGAACCAGATGCATCGGAAAAGGCGTGGAGTTCCACATTAATTGAATATATAAGTTGCCTGGGCAACTTTAAGTTTAAACATTGTTCAAATTGAACCACAAGTGATCTCCATTCTTTTTGAAGATCATTGGGGATCTTGTGGTCCCAGTCAAGTTTTAATTTCCAAATTTTTTGTAGAAGCATTTTGCCTCTTATAACTACAGGTGACAAAACACCAAGAGGATCAAATGCAGATGCAACATTATGTAGTATTTTACGTTTTGTATTGGCTTCTGGGTCGAAGCTACGAGTGGGGTAAGACATGGTATCGGAAGAAGTATCCCATTCCATACCTAAAATTTTTAAACAAGGTTCTTCTATGCCCAATTCTTTCTCTTGAAACATAGAAGCAGCGAGAGATGAGTTGGAAGCCCACTCTCTTAAATTTAAACCAGCCTCTGCAAATAAGGATCTGGTTTCAAAAAAATATTGTTTTATTTCATCCTCGGTGTCAAATGTACCGAAGAGGTTATCTACATAAATTTGTTCTAATATGGCATCCTTGTATGCCGTTTGGGATTTATTTACATGGTGGTGGAGGCATGCTGCCAATAAAAATGGACTACAAGTTGCTCCAAATAGTACTGATTTGAACCTATATGTCACTATAGGTGATTGGGGGTCTGAGGGGTCTCTGACCCATAGGAAACGAGTTGAATCTCGATCCTTTTCTGCTAAGCGAATCCCTAAGAAAGCTTTCTCAATATCTGATGATGTTGCGTACTTTTTTATTCTAAATTTTAATAATAATTTTCCCAGATCTGTTATCAGAGACGGACCACTGTGTAAACAGAAATTTAAACTGGGATTGTTGGATGAGCAGTCATAAACTAAACGAAGTTTAGTTGTAGAGGAATTTTTGCGCACCCCATGATGGGGTAGGTAATGTAACTTGGCTTCAGGATGGAGGGGGGTGGAAGGTTTTACTTCCTCGATGAAGTCAAGGGACAGCTGTTCCTTTATTACATCGTTATATGAGTTTAACAATTCGGGTTCAGTCCTGAGCCGTTTCAGTACACTATAAAGTCGACGTTTCGACAAAGAGTAATTATCAGGTAAGTTGGGATGGTTTGCACGCCATGGCAATGACACCACATATTTCCCATTTATAAAGCGCAAATTTTCTTTAAATGATTCAAGGGTAGTTTTTTCAGCTAGAGTAAACTGCTCATCAGGTAATATTCCAATATGGGAGAGAGACCATAAACGATCAAGGTCGTCTATGGAGTTTTTGTTATACTCCTCCTCTGTGATCACAGAAGGAGGGGGGAGGGGGTCCTCAGCTGAGGAAATATTTATATTTTCTATATTATTTATTAAAGCAGAATCAGTACTAGAAGCTTCAGCTGAAGCAGATAAAATATTTTGATCAATATTTTTAATGGTGTGAGAGTTCTCACAAGTCTCAGAGGAGACTAAATTCATATTTTTTGTACTTTTAATGGGGGAAATAATTTCACAAGCCTCGTCCGAGGCAGACAAAACCTTAAACCTATTTACTAAATCTAAATATTCCTCTTGGGAAAAATATGAAAGTTGATGCGCATTATTTACAACTTCCCCTCCCTCGGCATCTTCGAGAGGAGGTGAAGGATTTAAATTTAAAGAGTCCTCTGCCTCAGTTATAGAGAGGGGAGGATTTTCACTTACAGCTAATGGTTCTTCCTCCTCAATTATAGGGAGAAAGGAAGAATGATCAATATTTTTATGATTAGAATGGCTAAAACTAATTATAGGATCGAAAAATTGGACTTCGGCCCTAAAAGAAGATACAATAGTGACTTGAGAATCTGTGCCACCAGAAGTAAAAGGTAATTTGCCCCAAATAATATTACCTACATTTGTTTTTAACAAATTTACATTGTTTATTTTCTCATATGATTGGAGAAAATGGGGGAGGTTGTCGGATCCGAGGAGTAAGCCAATGTCCGTAATAACATCTGATGTTGGATAAGGATTAGCAAGGGGGATACGATATTGTCTGAGCATTTGTGTGGTCTTCACAAGCCCAGGTATTTTAAGATCGTTGGGAAGGCGATCTACTATAACAGCAGATATAGGAATCACCCCCTCCTTGGTACTGATGTTTAAGGTGACCACATCATGTACTGAAGGAGTGCCCTTTTTATTTATTTCGCTTATAGAGATGTTAGCAATGGAATGGGGAATACAGTTTAATATTTTAGCCACTGATCTCGACGATATCAATGAGATTTGGCTCCCTTGATCGAAAATGCTTCGAACAAGGATGGGTTTGTCTCCTTTATTTATTTTTAAATCCGCCATGGGAAGAGCTACACCGTGGCTCTGAGGCAACAATGTGGAGGTTAGGTGGTTTGAGGCGGATTGAGGTACAGTTGTAATATATTCTGTTTTTTTTATATTAGGGACAAAGAGCAGTATGATGCTCAGGAGACTGAAAATTATAACAATTTTTAGTGTTTTGGCACTCGGGTGTAGAATGGCTGGCACCCAGACACTTTTGGCACCAACGATGATTTTGAACAAATTGGTTATGAAATTCAAGAGAATTTACAAGACTACAGTAGGAAGTGTAATGACTCCTTTTTACAGAAACGACATTTTATAAAATTATTTTGATTATTGGGAAAATTGTTGTTATTATAATTATTATTTGGACGATTTTGATGGTTATTCTGATTGTTATTATAATAGTGGGTTTTATTTTGATTGTTAGGGGTATTATTATTGTTAAAACTATTAAAGTTCTTATTGAAATTAGGTTTATAAAATTATTAATGGACTTTTGAGATGGTGGGTTCATGTTAGTAATAAGTACAGTTGATTGTTTAGGTTTCGCCCCTTGTCCCTTTCATTTATTATTGGAAGGTGAAGTATGCTCAGATTTTTAAGGGTATTTTTATCCCTGGATAAAGTTTGCCCCAATGCCTCTAATACACTGAGGGCTTGGTTTAACATTTCAAAAAGAAATTTGAGGGTCCAACTTTCACCAGCTTTTTCCCAGACAACCTTTTCTTTGATTTGTGAGGGCAATTTTTTGGGCTAATAAAACACACAATATTGTAGAACCGGTGGTGTCATCGACTGGTAAACCTTTGTTTTTTAAAGATTCTATAAAATATTTTATATCAGCTTTATATTGATAGAGATCCGCGTATTCATATCTAGGGGGGGTTAACTTAGTTAATTTCAATATTAAAGTCTCTTGGACTTTTGCAGGGTTATCAAAATCTTCCTTAAGAAGATCTCGAATAACTTTATAATTATCACCGGTGATGGCATAGCCAGATACCATCTGTTTTGCTGTGCCTTGAAGACAATCCAATAATAAACCGAGTTTACTAAGATCAGAATAGTTCTGACCTTCGACATAATTCTCAAATGATTCGATGAAAGGGCATATTCTAAAATTTGCTTAAAGGTGGTGTTTTTTTAAATGGGACGTTTAAATGCTCCGGCTCTTCTAGGGGTAGCGGAAAATCGGTGTGTAGGGCCGCGAAGCTGGTCGCGAAGCGCCCATCGTCAGCGAAGTCTTGATTTATATTTCAATGGTAGTTTTGTTTTTAATAGGCGCAGTATGCCTTGAATTAATTTTCTTCATCATCGATTAAGGAATTCTCATCGTCCAAAAATTGGGCGATGTTGTTGTCAGTTTCAGCTAATTTGAGATCTAAGTCTTCTAAGTTAGTTATGATATAACTTAAGTCATCAACTTTAGTATTTGGATCTAATAATTTATTATTGGCCTCGTTAATAGCCTTGGTAGCACGACTCCGTAATGTTTTACGTGATTTTTTGTGTGCCCCATAGACTTTGAGGTCACTATCTGATAGATCAGACATGGGGGAAGCCATTTTTTAATCAAATTTAAAAAACTATTAAAGAAAAAGAAAAAATGTGTCTTGAGACACTAAATTATTAAAATATTTAAATTTATCAGATTAAATGTTGATTTATAATACAAGTACAATATAGATTGTACAAGTAAAATATTGTACCAGTACAAGTACTTAGTACAAAAATAATGTGTCTTGAGACACAAAAAGATATTAAAATTTTCAAAACTATGAGATTAAATGTATTTATAATACAAGTACAATATTGTACAAGTAAAAATATTGTACAAGTACGAGTACTTTGTACAAAAATAATGTGTCTTGAGACCAAAAAGAACTATAAATTAAATATATTTTATAATGTTCAACAAAAAATGTTGAACCGATGAATCGGTCTCAATTGTACCGGTATAAAGCGCTGGAAAATATTGTATAAAAATTTTTATACATGAAAGAGTGTCTCGTGACACTAAAAAAATCAAATTATAAACTAAGTTATTTTTATATAATATATATACCGGATAAAACCGGTAAAATGTGAATACCTATACGAGGTATCACTGAAAAATATAAGTATATCTAAATATATATAAATATATAAACGATTGTTTATATAAAAAAATATATTGACCCTACGATCAGTGAGTGGTGGATTTTTATATATATATATATATATATATAAATAATTTTATGAATATTAATGTTATTAGAAATATTTAAAACTAACTTAATATTAAGTAATTGTGTTTATATTACACAAACAGATTTTATATAATAATGAGACTTAAAATTATTTAAAAACGTATGTTCTTCTACATACAACAAGATATAAAAAATACAAAAAGAAATTTATTTTTACTAATGTAAAAAATAAAATGAAAAGAAATGAAGTTCACTTCTAATTAAATGAAGGAGTTTTATTATTTATATATATATATATAATATTTTTTAAATATTAAAAATATTTTATTTAAAATATTTTTAAAGAAAATAACTGTAGTTGTTATTTTATTTTGAGTTTATAAATTTTTTAAGGTGTTTAAACGGAAAATAAAAATTCCCCTAAATTGGGTGGAAAAATTTTAAAAATTCCCCGAAAAAATTTTTACTAAATATTTCTATTGAATGCTCTCTATAGAGCTAATAAATTTGTATGTGAAAAACTGGAGACTTATGTCTCATATAAGCTCCCACACAAAAAAAAATAAAAATGTTTATTTAATATTTTGTTCAAAGTTGAATGTTGTTTAAGGGGAAAATTATGTTTAAGGGGATATATAAAGTCATAAAATATAAAAATTTATATAAAAACTATTATTGAAAAAATAGTTTAAAAAAGCGCCAAAACGGTTGTTAAGTAAAAAAATGATTTTCAAATTTTTTATGAATATTTTGGGTGAAAGTTCGTGTGCCAAGTATTTAGGCAACACAAAAGTTGGGCGCCACTTAAAATGTGGGGATTAGTGACCCAGTCCCAGGTAGCTGGGCTAATGAAGACCAGATCACCAATCTACATTTATTCCCACTTCCAAACAAATCTCTGGCGCGGTACCACTTTCGCTTGATTAGTTTAGAAGTGGCCAATGAATAGTGGAATATAAATTTGTATATATATATATATATATATACTCGGTGGACTTCGTGTGGACCAGAGTAATTAATATATATATACAACGAATGAAAAATAATTGTTGACTCTATATCTACTGCTATATAGACCGAATGCTCATAAAAGAACCGAGTTTTTATTTATGATGAATTTGGGGACGAAAAAGTTTTATCGTATATTAAATTTAATTGAAATTTATTTTCTATAGTTGTTGAAAGTTTATTGAATTTATTTTATATGGAAGTCGCTTTAATATTTGACATTATAAAATTTTCATTACGAAGTTATTTCTGAATTTCCGAATACGTGTAACCACGTTATCGAACATGTAGTATAATTTTTATATCTTCGAAAGTGGACAGAGATGAAAAAAACTCTAGTCAAGTTCCGAAGATGATGACAATAATAACAACAATATTTATTGTGATAACGATAACAATAACAGCATACTACCAAGACTTCCTATAATTAGTACCATGAAAGCAATAATAATAATAATAATAATAATAATAATAATAATAATAATAATAATAATAATAATAATAATAATAATAATAATAATAATAATAATAGAAAGCAGTATAATAGCTATCACTTAATAATGAATGATAATAATAATAAATAATAATAATAATAATAATAATAATAATAATAATAATATAAATTATTATTATGGTAATGATACAATAATAATTAATTATTTGTGGATTCGTAATCTCTAGAAATGCAAGCATTCTAGGAGAAAGACAAATTTCCAATGTAATAATTTTTATTTTAGGTTCCTAATGTTTCTCGTTTCTGTTTAGAAAACAAGGAAAACAAGAAGAAACCGTAATAAGCAAATGTCTAATTCTTGGAAACTAATTTTATTACAAGACAGGGGTGAAGCCTCTGTCTGGGGGTTCTAATATTTGCTCCACCACCACGGGAAACTAATATTACCAAACCACTAGTTAAATTTTACCATGCACGGATTTGATGATAATTCGGCATCAAATGTTACACAAAATTCGGAAAACTCGCTGAACTTTGGTCCATAAATTTTATTATTTTACGACAAAAATCTATGGATGTATATATATATATATATGAATATAAACCATCAATTGATGATTTGAAATTATAAAAATTATAATTTATGCTTTATAAATATTTAATTTGAATATTTGAAAATTATACAATCGAAAATTTGCATTCCGATTTTGTCTCATTTATGAGACAAATTCTGAGACCACGTGACCAACTATTAAGGCGATTTTTTATTATTTCTAAATAAATATTTATAATTTTATATATATATTTTAATAAATATATATATAAAGAGTAATTTTCAGTTGTAATATTTATGGGAGGAATGTTACAATAATACTTTTATGACAAGAATCACTTCTAAAGCGGATCTTGAAATGCAAACTTCACGTTCTGAAATTTTACGAAATTTTTTTTTTAAATTTAGTATTTTAATATTTTAAATCTTTTTATCTATATTCTTTGGAATTTAAATTCAATGTTTTAACATCACTAAGATGATTCTCATTTTTTAAACCGCGGGCAGTATTTATAACTAACTAAGTGGGATTTCGATCTTATAACAATAATTCCTTTTTATATTAAATTTTTTCCCAAATTCTTTTTTACTTTCCAAGTTTCCCCTTTTAGCGTTTTGCTTATTTTTCTTGGTGTGCGAGTTTATTGTTTGCATGTGAAAAAAATAACAAAAATCAGTAATCATCACGTTGGGAAAAAATGTGTGTAAATATCATATTTTTAAAATTCACCGAAAAAAGAGGGGAGATAATAAAAGATAGAAAAAAACTCGAAGATTTTCCCACTATCAATAAACTGGACATTAAAGTAAGATCGATTTAAAAGGATTGGTTGAAAAGGTGATTGAACTGCGGATTTTTACTATTTCAGTGATGCAAACTGAATGAACTAAAAATAACGGTGGGTCCAAATCGATATTTAATTAATCTCTTGAGAACTATTCTAAAGAAGTGTATATATTGTTATACAACTCGTGGGTCATTTGTTAAGTTGAATTTATTCTGATGGAAAACTCAGATAGAGACTGTATTGTTTACTATCAAACACTTCTTTTTCAAGTTAATGTTTATAGTAAACAAAAACTATTGCTTTTTCTAACATTGAAATAGGGGAGAAGGGGGCGCTTAATAGCCATTAATTGGGGTCTATTCAATTTGTCAGAAGGCTTTAGGATGATATACCCACAAATTTTCTAAAAATCACTTATTTAACGGAAGGAAAGTTTTAATGGTTCTATTGAGAATTTTATATAAAAAACATTCTCAACCCTGGAATTAATGTCAGTAAGACGCCTCCGAAAACCGGCGCTGAACCTCTAAAAAATGATGGGGGAAGCTCATTAGAGCAAGCTTCATCATAAAATATTTTATTACTCGAACTGGCATTAATAAATGATTCTTGTAGAAATTTCTGATTCGCTCGGGAACAATTAAGGGGACAGAGTTACTGATGACTTGCAGAATTATGAAATAGAATGGCAAACTCAGTCGCGCTCGACCTTTATAGTCACGAAACACGACGCTGAGGAGTTGGCGATGCGTAATTAATTAAATAACTCAATTTTAATTATTTACGTTAAAACAACAAATTTACTATCAAAAGATTGCAAATTAAAAATATATATAAATAATAAATTTGAGAAAAATTGATGTGAATTTGTTATAAAAATTATCGAAAGTTTCAATGGCATTTTTTGGCAATCATCACGTGTTTGATACGGATATTTTTCTATCCATAGAAATTATTGATAAATATAATTTTTTTCAATTAAGATAATTATCAATTTTAATAAAATTAATGAGCCCAGTTCTCTCCTGAATTCATTTGGTACAAGAATCAATGTTCTTTGACAATTATGAAGCATAAGATATGTTAATACTGATAATAGAAAAATGCAAGGTCAGCGGGGTCAATACTACTTGATCTTTCGATTGAAGGCAGGTCATGACAATTTATACAAGTCAAAGGTTGAAGTGTCTAGGATCATCATTTGAAATTACTAACGCCAAGTCTGACACCTTATGAGCAACTGGTTAGAGAGGAGGAGGGAAGGATATACTTTCAGATATGAATTTTCAGTATTTTGAGAAGCCTATTTTTTCAAGTGACTTGAAATGTTTATAATTACTTAAATACAACTTTGATCAATATAAAATGCTATCAAAATGTAATTCTATATCTTTAGTATAATTTGAGAAGGTTTGAGATTTCAAAACGTTGTCAAAAAAAAGTTACATGTAAACCGGTTATATTGTATCGGTTTCATTTTTTTCTCAATTTTGTGGAAGGAGGAGTTTAATAATATATTATATTATATATATATATATATATATATATATATATATATATATATATATTATA
>JABUQX010029916.1:27500-30759 GCA_015478945.1 Trachelipus rathkii
GCTGATTGCTCATTGAGCACGGTTGATTTATGCAAAGGTGTGAATAGTTTATCATTTAAGAATTAATAAGCTGAAAAGGCTAAAAGATAAATAACGCTTAATATATATAAGCGTTTATTTATCTATAGCCCTAATATATATATGATATATTATATATAATATATTATATATATATATATATATATATATATATATATATATATATATATAATATATATATATATATATATATATATATATATTATATATATATATATATATATATATATATATATATATATATATATATATATATTCAACTCAATTAGGCGACGCATATAGTTAAAAAAAACAACGATAGCTACACTAAAATTGAGTAAACATTTTTTGAATCAGGGGCAAATTTCAGTTATGAAAGTACAAAATATTAAAACTAACATATAAGAAAAAAATAAATAACAAAGTTTTAGAGATGGACGATGTTTTTTATTTTACAACGGCAGAAATGATATTGTTCACAGATTTATTTGCATTCTTATACAATGAGCAGTAGTAGTAGGGTACCATATCCATTCGAAAATGACGGCGACATTTTTTGAACTTTTCTGACCGCGACTTTTTTGAGCTGATTTTTTTACTGCTCTTGACCTTTTTTGGGCTTTTAACCCTTTTGGGCTTGACCTTTTTGGTCAACCCAAATTTTTTTGAGAACCCTATTTCTATTCACGGTACAATTTTTGAGAACCTAATTTTTTGAGCACCTAATGTTTTTGAAAGGCCTTATTTTTGAGAACCCTAATTTTTTGAGAACCCTAATTTTTTGAGAACCCTAATTTTTTGAGAACCCTAATTTTTTGAGAACCCTAATTTTTGGCACCCATAATTTTTTGGCAACCCTATTTTTTCGGCAACCCTAATTTTTGCAAACCTTTTCGAAGAAGGGGTTGCGCCAAACGGTTGCGTAAGCAACCGTTGTACATGTCCCCACCCTAATTTTTTCGATCAACCCTTTTGTTCTTCCATGGGTCATTTTGGCCCACCTAATTTCTTACCCTTTAGGGGCTTAGCCTATTTTTTGATATTTCGGTAACATCTACACGCGGGCGCACACACACACTACACACACACACACACCACACACACACACCTAACACACACACACACATACTAAGCTAACTAACTAACTAACACTAACTACTATACCTAATAACATACCAGCTTAACCTATACCTAGCCTAAATAGCCTACACCAGCCTCCAATAGCTACACGAACTTATACCAGCCTACACATAGCCTACACCCAGCCTACACATAGCCTACACCTAGCCTACACCCAGCCTACAGCTATCCTACACCTGCACCATAGCTACACCAGCTACACATAGCCTACACCAGCCTCCACATAGCCTACACCAGCCTACACCAGCCTACACCTAGCTACATACATACCTAGCTAACTAACTAACCTAACCTTACTAACTAACCTTAACTTAACCAACTAACCAACCTAACTATGAACCTAACCTAGCCTACACCTACACTAGCGTACACCTATTACTGGGCTTACACGTGCCTACAATTTGATGTCTTAACCTTTTTCTGACCATGATATTTTCAGGCCTGACCCTGTCATATACCTGGGTCAATTTAACCCACGCTAACTTGATGGCTTTAATGGTTCCCAATCACCGTAAGACCGTAAGGAGTGTTTATTAGTGTTCTATGAGTTTAGATGAGTGCAGGTGAGTGGCCAGTGAGTGCAGTGAGTGCCATGAGTGCAATGAGTGCTAAGTGAGTGCCAATGAGGTCAGTGAGTTGCACATAGTGCCTAGTGAGTGCCACATAGTGCCTACTGACTCCCATTTTTCAAGCACTTTTTGCTCCCGATTCCGAATAGCCTAATATGGTATCTACCCTAGTACTAAGGTCTGAGGATTCGATTTGGCGTAATATTAAAGCTGCTAGGTACTTTCCTACTATGAGTTTAGTATTTTTCTAACACTTATAACACGATAGACTATGACACTTATACACCCTATGACACTTATAAGCCTTTACACTCTCCATAGACCTTATAAATTTAATTACATTAAACCATATAATTACATTAAACCATAGACACTTAACACTTACACTCACACACTCGCTATTTTGATGCCTCAACTTTGATGCCTGTCAACTTTGATCTCAACATTAATGCTCAGATATGCCTTAACTTGACGCCTCAACTTTGATGCCTTCAGCATTAATGCGCTCGCATCTGATCCTCAACTTGTTGTTGCCTCCTCTTTGACCTGACTCATCTTTGATGAATCTCTTTGGATCCACTATATTGATGCTTCTCTTTGATGACTCATCTTTTGTCTACCTCTAGATAATAAGCCGCCCACCAGGCCGCAGCAAGCGCCCTCCCCGCAAAAGCATCCGCACCCGCAGGTAGGCGACCGCCGCGTCCCCGCCGCCGGTGCGCCCGCAGGCGCATATTTCCGCGTTCCCGCTGGCCGGTGCGCCCCGCAGGCGCAATAATTTCCGCGCCCGCCGCGGTCGCCCGCAGGCGCAATATTCCGCGGACTGAAAAATATGATATCAATGTAAACATTTCAAAGAGAATTTATTTTCAAATATACTATGAGTATTCATTTTTATTTCATACTAAACATTTTTATTAAAAACATTTTCGCGAACATAAAACTGTAACTCATTACAGCTATTATTTAACACCTATATTTATTAACATTATTTTTTATTAATACTTTTACTTAATACTTTTTTTAATTATAATTTTTAAAAATTGTATTAAGAAAGAAAATTCAGAGTGTCTGATATATAGATCATTTTATTTTACTACAATTGTTAGAAATTTTACTAAAAAACATATACTTTCACAATACCTGCAGTAACGCAGTAAAAAATAGAGAGTGTTATTAGTACACACCTAGGGGGAATAGTAATGCTGTTTGTTTTTACTGCTTTACTGCTTTAATTCTTTGTTTTACTGCTTTAACTTTCTGCTTTATGCTTTAACTTTTCTGCTTTACTGCTTTACTTTCTGCTTTACTGCTTCTATACTTTCCTGCTTTACTGCTTTAAAAACCTTTTCTAAATCATTACTGTTTTTAAAAAAATAATAACTTTTTTTTTTATGTTTTAACATGTTTTACTGCTTTAACCAATATATTTATTAAACATTACATAACCTTAAAGCAGTAAATCCATAATCAATGAGGTGTTATTACCTACATCCTAGGGAATTAGTATGCTTTTTGTTTTTAAATATATT
>JABUQX010029917.1:0-55392 GCA_015478945.1 Trachelipus rathkii
TAAAGAAGGCGATATATATATATATATATATATATATATATATATATATATATATATATATATATATATATATATATATATATATATATATATATATATATATATATATATATATATAATATTAAAAAAAAATATATAATATATATATATATATGAAGAGTATATAGAAATATATATATATATATATATATATATAATATCTATATATCTATATATATATATATATATATATATATATATATATATATATATATATATATATTATATATATATATATATATATATATATATATATAGTATATATATATATATATATAAGTAGTAAAGGAGTGCAACAAGTAGAAGAAATGTTCGCCGAATGGCGAATGTTGTTGAATATCGTTTTTCCCTTAAATTCATGTATTTATCAGGAATTCAATCATTGTTTTTTAAAAAATTCAAGCGTTTTTCTAACAGCATTCGCCGAAGGACCAATGTTACTAAATTAACGATTTTGCGCTTTTTGCGCTTTTCAAGCTTAACGTGTCATGGTTAAGGTTTCCAAGGTCGGGAAGACCGTTTTTGAGGTCTGGAAGACCGTTTTGGGAGGTTTTGAATCTGAACTTAGGGACTTAGCCCTCATATGGGACATTTTGGCTCCTTGAAGGTTTCAAACGATCGGGAGATTATTTAAAATGATTTAAATGATTTCATTCGATTTATCGTGGTCTTTTACCCCATGTCGACGTTTAAATCAACTTTCTACGATCTCTCGTTGGCTTAATGTAATGAAAAACACTTGTAGTATTAGAGCAAGGAGTCCGCAAAGTATAAGCAGGGGGTGTAGGGGAATATATTACAGCCTGGGAAAATTTAACTGTCATTTTCCCATTAGGAGGTCTCGATTTATGTTGCCAAATTGCCGTATCTCCACCAAACTTGGCATCCCTAGAGCTGGTGGTGTCACCTTGTCGGAGTCAAGGTTTCATGCCGCTTTGCCCCCCTTAGGGGGTGCTGAGCCCCTAAGCTTAGATATGGTAGCAGCTAGACGAAAAATAAATAGCCGACAGCAGTGGCGTACCGACATAGTTGAGGGCCTGGGGTGGCATTAGATGAGGGGGGCCTGTATATATATATATATATATATATATATATATATATATATATATATATATATATATATATATATATATATATATATATATATATATATATATATATATATATATGATATATAGATATACAACAGCAGCAGCATAAAATATATATATATATATATATATATATATATATACACAAATGACTAACAGTAACAGGTACAATGATGATAACAGGTATAAATCTGTATTATATTTTATTGTAAAATTACATAATACAATGTTGTACAGTAATGAGAAAAAACATATTTTAATGAAAAGTAAAAACTAAAAACATATTAAAATGGGTTTTTTTTTGTGAGCCTTGACTTCTGAAAATTGTTGGATTAAATCATCAAAATTCACATGTTTTGCAGTCTCATTTTCAATTGATAAATATAGCCAAGCTTGTCAAACGAGACTGACTCGTTGTAGAGTAGAGATAGTTTTTAATTAATTTCAGTTTTGAGAAACTCCTCTCACAAGAAGCCACGGACACACAAATTATAAGAAACAGTTTAAGTGCCTCAGTTATGTTTGGAAACGATTCACGAAAGTCCATTCCAATAATAAACTTAAGCATTTGCAATGATGTCCATGAGGCTGCACCATCAATTTTTGACCCATTTTCACGATTAAAAGAAGTTTTTTTTTATTATTTATAAAAAAAAATAGTAGTCTAACATTTGGGGGGCCTATGCCGACGCGGGGCCTGGGGCGAACCGCCCCTCCCGCCCCCATCGGTACGCCACTGCCCGACAGGATTCAGCTAAGGAATCGGAGATCAATAAGGACACGGAGCCTGAGACGGCTCATGAGCCGGAGCCGTGAGCTGGATCCGGAGCCGGAGTATAAATCTAGCTGCAAGCAAATAATAGGACAAATGAGGTGTCCGTTTTAGATGTTTATGAACCCTTAGAATCCGATTTTGAAGGTTTCAGAACCCTCGGTGGTATCTGAGCACCCCAAGGAGAGGATCCCGAAGAAAAAAGAAGAAATGAACAGAGTGGGTAGCAAAGGAAGACAAATAGGAGAAAGAAGAAGTCAGAGGTAGAGAAAGCTCATTTGTCGGAGCAAATGAGCAGGTGCTGGTGTTGGAGCCAGTGTGGGTGCGGTGCTGAATTGGCATTTATGCCCTTAATAATCCAATATTGGTGTCAATGTATATGTTTCCGAAACCGTAGAACTTGAATTTGTTAGTTTCAAGTTCTTATGGGTAACCCAAGCAGCCCAGGAAGGGGGTCCCAAAAGAAAAGAGAAATAAAGGAGGAATGCATGAAATGCATAAGAGAAGAAGATGAAGGAAGGGTTCCGATGGATGATTCCAGAAGAATCAGAATCGGTAAGGTCCCACATGGGACCTTACCGATGAAGAAAGATGATTCCAAAAGAATCAGAACCGGTAAGGTCCAACAACAACAAAAATGGGACCTTACAGATTCTGATTCCTCTGGAATCATCCCTCGTCGTCATTCCTTCATCTACTTCTCTTATGCATTCCATGCATATCTCCTTTATTTCTCTTTTCTTCTGGGACCCCTCCTGGGGGTGTTCAGGTTAACCATAGGAACTTGAAACTAACAAATTCGAGTTCTACGGGTTCGGAAACATATACATTAAAACCAATATTAGATTATTAAGCGCATGTTTGCTAACTCAACACCGCACCCACACTGGCTCCAGCACCGGCACCGGCACCTGCTCATTTGCCCCGATACAAGGGTTTTCTCTATCTCAGACTTCTTTTTACTCCTCCTTCTTCTTCCTCTGCGCATTTCTTCTTTTTTCATCAGGAACCCCTCCTGGGGTGCTCAGACACTACTGAGGGTTCTGAAACCCACAAAATCGAATTATAAGGGTTCATAAACATCTACAAGGGTACATCATTTGTCCTATTGTTTGCTTGTAGCCAGATTTCAACTCCGGCTAGGGTTCCGGCTCCGGCTCCGGCTCCGGCTCCGGCTCCGGCTCCGGCTCCGGTTCACTGTTCCGGCTCACAAGCCGTCCCAGACTCTGTGTCCTTATTTAACTCCGGTTACTTAACCGAATCCTGTCAATTATTTATTTTTCGTCTAGCTGCTGCCATATCCAAGTTTAGGGACTCAGAACCCCCTAAGGCTCCGGCAAGGTGACACCACCAGCTGTAGGGGTAGCAAGTTTGGTGGAGATGCGGTATCTCTAACTCCTTTCAAATGGCAACATAAATCAAGACCTAATGGGAAAATGACAATTCAATTTTCCCAGGTTGTAATAATTCCCCTGCTCCCATTCCTATTTTTTGTGAACTCCTTGCTCTAATATTACAAGTGTTTTTCATTACATCAAGCCAACGAGAGGTCGTTGAAAGTTGATTTCAACGTCGATATATGGATAAAAGACCACGCTAAGTCGAATGGAACCATTTAAAATGATCTCCCAATCATTTGAAACCTTCAAGGAACCAAAATGTCCCTCTCTGGGAGATAAGCCACCCTTTCGGGGGCTAAACCTCTGAGTTCAGATTCAAAACCTCCGAAAACGGTCTTTCCAGACCTCAAAAAGGGTCTCATCGACCTTGGAAACCCTAACCCTGGCATGTCAAGCTTGAAAAGCGCCAAAAGTACTAAATAAACCCCAAATCGTTCATTCAATAACATTCGTCTTCCGACGAATGCTGTTAGGAAAAAGCTAGAAGTCTATAAAAAACGCTTGAAGTTTAAAAAACGTTTGAATTCCTGAAAAATACATGAAAATATATATATATATATATATATATATATATATATATAATATATATATATATAGTTATATATATATATATATTCAGCAGTTTTTATTTGTATATATATTAATTTTAGGATATATATATATATATATATATATATATATATATATATATATATATATATATATATATATATATAGTATATATATATACTATATATATATATATATATAGCAGTATATATATATATATATATATATATATATATATAGCAGCATATATTATATATATAGTATATATATATATATATATATATTACAGCATATATACGCCTATATATATATATATATAGTATATATGGTTATATATATATATGTTGGTTGGTTAGACAGCATATATATATATATATACATATAGTGTATATATATATATATATATATATATAGTTGATATATATATTGCGTTAGAAAAACTCTTTCTTGTTTCTGACTGATTTTATTGATACAGAAGATATTCTCGGAAGGCAACACTATATGACAAACTTAAAGGAGGGATCAGGATAGTACCACAGTGATCGACAAGCTCTAGATCAAGAATGAATGGATAGAGAAATTATTTTATTTAGAAAATCATCGTGGGAGATTAAGAAGTCGAGTTATGATATGAAATTAGGGTTATAAAATATAAAACTAGGTTTATTTTGAGGAAAGCAAGATATTAAAACAGATCAATCTGCTTTTATCGACAATATAATACTTTGATTAGATATTAAAATTTTATGGTTATTTTTATATAAGAGTATAGTATATATATATATATATATATAGTAATATAGCAGCAGTATATATATATATATATATATATATATATATATATATATATATATATATATATATATATATTGCTTATATATATATATATATATATATTGCTTTCATGCAGATATACATTTTTTATAGTATTTTTCTGTTTTTATAAATCTTTTCATTTTATAACATTCTTCAAGGACCTATCAAAAAACCTTGAAGATGAGGTATCTTCTGCCATCAAAAATCAAATGAAAACTTGGAGAGAAGAAAATTTACCTCTGGGAATTGCAAATTCCATCAATGTGGAGTCAGAATCAATAAAAGTAGATAAAAGGTATTTAAAAGGTGTGTCACGCTTTGCTTAAATTTTGGGTCTCTCTCTCTCTCTCTCTCTCTCTCTCTCTCTCTCTCTCTCTCTTTTCTCTCTCTCTCTCTCTCTCTCTCTCTCTCTCTCTCTCTCTCTCTCTCTCTCTCTCTCTCTCTCTCTATCTCTTCTTTCTCTCTCTCTCTCTCTCTCTCTCTCTCTCTCTCTCTCTCTCTCTCTCTCTCTCTCTCTCTCTCTCTCTCTCTCTCTCTCTCTCTCTCTCTCTCTCTCTCTCTCTCATTGATTCATGTCTTTCGTTTCACCCTTTTGCTTTTTCGTGTTTTTGTCTATTTTTTTTAAAATATTCTTTTAATTATTCAACAGTAATTAGGCTAACGTTTGGTTCAATCATGGTTTCGTGGGTGAGGAGAGGACCTGCATATATTGATTCAGTTAAATGTGGGATAACTGTCTGTTTCCTTATGATTTTTCAGATAAGTCAGTCCTTTCATATTCATTTCATATTATCTATTAGAATATAAAATATAATAATGCCTGCAATGTATATCTGATTTACATTTAATAAATATTACGGCATTTAGAAATAAATTTTTATTTCTGAACTTTCATATCAGATCAAGCAAATCTGGTCTTCCAAGTCGAATTTTCATTCCTCGACAGTCACTACTCAACGAACTATTTGCTGTGAATCATATCCAAAGTGTATATAACATATTTGCTGCCATTTTATTCATATTATTTCTTCAGGAGGTACTAGAGGAAGTCCTTGAAACTGGATGGGCTGGAAAGTTCATTTATTTTCTTGAATCTTTTGTTATTTGTTAGTCTCTTCTGGTCTAATTCTTCTCTCTCCTATCTCTCAAAATTTCACTGTAGTTTTTATTGGTGTGAGACCTCTTTTCTTTAGTAATTCTGTTTACGTCCTAAAAATAATTTTTACAATTCTCTTTTCTTTTAGACAATTTAGAAAGATTTTTATGGTAGTTTATAGTATACTTGAAGGTAAGTGTTTTTTTTTTTCTTTTTTTTTTTGTGTCAGTTGTGAATAGTTGCCTTTATAGCAGGGCAATTTAGAATTTATATTAATTCTTTTAATGCATTATCCAATGGCTATCCTGTTGAGTCCACAAAAAATGATCATTCTAAAAAAACATAATAATGATATAACTTCGTTGATTGCGTGATGCAATATCGATTTTTACTATTACCCTTATAAATTTAAATGCATGATTCTCAGTGATGCTATAACTGATTTTAGTGGTTATGTGTGGGCGCGCTAAACAGTCAATAGTATTATTATTATTAGGGTATGGTTTATATTCTGGCCGATACTTTATCGTGGTTTTTATTATTGTAATATATTCTTATTCCTAATATATCTTTTGAATGATATTTTGACTTTAGAGATTATTTTACATTTTCATCATTTTATTTATATTATTATATATTTAGGTATCAGTTTGTTTGTTTTATTATTGAGAGGTTGTGTGTGTGTTAGTTTTTATTTTTATGTTTTTTTTTTTTTTTTTTTGTTTTAATATTTTTATTTGTATAGGTTTTTTTATTTATTTGATGAGGAGAGTATATTTGGTATGGATGATATGTAGAGAGTGAGTAGTGTTAGTATGTAGAGTAGAGAGATTGTATGTCATGTGAGAGAGAGAGTATGTAGATGTTTAAAATTGTGGGAGAAGCGTGTTGTATGTGTTAGAGTAGAGAGAGATATAAGTAGATAAGAGTACGGAAATGTAGATGATGAGATGAGAATAGTGATAATGTAGAAAGAGTAAAGTTGTTAGAAAGTATTGATAGTTATTGATAATGAAGAATAGAGAAATGGAAAATCGGTTGTCTCTAGAAATTATATCAAGACAAATGCTGAGTTATTGTTTTATTTTTTGTTATAATTATTTATTTGTTTTATGTTGTGTATGGATATGTACGTTGGTAGAGATGATGAACGTTTTAGAAAAGTTTGAGATATTAATCTTTGTAAGATTTAGAATGTGTGAAAGTTTGTATTATGAGAAGAGAAATGGGGAAGGGAACGAGAAAGTAGAAAAAGATGAATATGAGAATAGGATGAAAGTAGAAAAGTAGACCAGGGTAGAAAGAATGCAAAGTATGTAGATGGATACTAGGAGAGAGAGAGGAGAGTTGTAAGATTTTGATGTTTTTTTTTTTTTTGTAATAGAGTATGATTGTTATTGATGTAGATGAGTAGATTGTGAGAGATGAGTAATTGGGAGAGAGGGAGGAGGAGATAAGGGATGAGATGTTATCTGGGTTTCGGATTTTGTTATAACTTGATAAGAGATTTTTATGGATTTGTTGTATGTTGTGGTTTTGTGGTATATAGTATATCTATCTTTCGAAAATTTTTCTGCATAAATTATCTGATTTATTAATCAATGTTTATAATGTAGGTGTAATAGTGAATGTGTGTGTTTGTACATAGATGGTTACTAATTTTTTTTTTTTTTTGTTATTTATTGTTTTTTTTTTTTTCTTTTTTTTATTTTATTTTTTAGGATGTTCAATTTTTTTTTTAGGTATTTTGGGCATTATTTGTAGATTTTAATTTTTATTCTTATGTTGTTATTTTGTGATTTTTTTTTGGCTAATTTTGGGTAGAGCTGAAATATATGTTTTGAGTAATGAGTCAATTCTTGCAGTGTATAATACTTGGATTGGTTTTAATGAAATTACTTTATTGTGTGAAATGTATTCAAAAGATACTGGAGGTCGGGAGATTGGGTTGATTTGACTTTGGATTTGGAAGGTTGTGTAATTATAATGCCGTTTATTGGAAGTTGGTATTATGTTCCGAGGGATTTGAAGGAGATAGCATGTTTCTAGTTTCTCTTATATTTTTACGTTTTCTGGGTAAGGGAGTTATATGGAATAACAGTACAATTGTTTCATTCTTACGTATTACAAAAATTATTGAATGTGCTTTGTATTGAGTAGTTTAGCTACTTATTCATGTCTGGGTATTTTTGCGTCTAAAGAGTGCGTCGAGTTGGATCTGGAATGGATCTGATTTTGTATGTAAGAATCTAAGGTTGCTTGTTTTATACCGTGCAGTTGTAGAAGGATGTGTGTCGATCTTCTTATAATTTCTTTCATCATTGAATGCTAAATGACTATTGAGTTTAAAATGTTAGGGAGTAAGATTAGAATGTAATGTTATTTGGTAGTTTATTTTATGGTATTTTGGCATACAGGTTCGTATTGATAGGGTTTTTAATTAGGTTGAAGTCTTACTATATCCACTGTGAAATGAATAATTTGGTGTTTTGAATTGTAGCCTTCTGAATGGAATCAAGAAAAGTATGTATTGACGATATTGTTGAAGCGTTTCTGGAATTGAATAATATGTGGTTGTTTAAAAGGTGACTGATTTAAGGGATTATAGGGAGTACAGGGTTGTGGTTGTTATGTCTCTTCTTGGTTATTTCTAATTTGTTGGTATTGTGATGGGGTTATGAAAGAATTAGAGGTGGGGGTGTTGGAATAAAATTAAATTGTTGTTTTAGAATGATAGGAGTATGATAGGTTTAGGAGTTGTTAGTGTGAGTGGTGCGTCTTAGGTCCTATTTATATGCGTATTAGGTTTGTATTTATGGTTCTTTGTGTTTTGTGTCGATAGCTTTTTTGAGTAAGTTGAATATGTGTTAAATTTGAATGTCAGTGGTTGTTGAATATGTGTTTTGAGGAGTTTTGTTGAATTTATAGTTGTGTTCGTAGAATAGAGTTCTGGTTATATGTTTGTGAGTGTGGGTGTATGTGAGCACGTATGAAAGTGTTTATTTTATGTTTATGTAGGTTATATTTTTTAGTCTGGTTAAACAAGTGTCTAAAGTTAAATTATTTTAGGGTTTAATGTTGGATATTGAGTAAAGGTGATCGGATGATTTTTATATTGAATGTGGTAAGTAGGTGTAAAGTTTGTTTGTAATAGCAAGGAAGGTGCTTGGTGCTTATAAATCTGTTGGAATGAAATGTAAAAGGGTTACTAAAGTCTTGAGTGTGCTGAGATTGTCTTGCCTGAGGGTTATGTTGCTTTACCTTTGTATAGATTGTATAGTTAGTTGATGACTATATGGTCTGGTTTAATTAGAAAGTATAGATTCTAACAGTTTTCAATGTGTTTCAAGATTTTGGACAATCTTTATGGGGTAAGTGCTAAGGTGGTTTGATGAGAAGATATTGATAAAGGATATTTGAATGTTAACGTATTGTATGATGTATGTTAGTTTGTTTGGTGTGGAAGAACGGAGTAATACGAGAAGCAGTTAAATGAAAAAGTGGATGTTTTGATATGGTGTTGCGGTCTAATGTGGGAAAGGGATGAATGTGGTGATAGTCTTGGTGTTGGTTAAGAGATGTGAGTAGTTGTTAATTCGAGTGTGTTGGGAATCGTTACATCCTGGGAGACCGATTAGAAAAGTGGGGGATTTGATGTTTCAGTAAACGAGTGTTCTGAGGAGAGAAATGTGAAGTTTTTGGCAGAGTGTTCGAGATATAAGAGTGCATAAATTGGTGTTTAGAGTAATGTTGCTTGTGTGGGTTTTGGTTGTGTGTTGGTAATGGTTGTGGCTTTTCACCTGGGGCCAAGGTGTATTGTATTCCCCTTACATTGAGATTTTATCATAGTGGGTTGTCCGTTTTGCGCGGTCTGCCGATGAAGCTCAAAGAGAGGATTTTCTGACTGTTCGTTCGTAATTCTTACTAATAGATTGTGGTACGAGTTAGGGGGCGGTAAGGTTCTGGTGCTTTTCTGTGTTCTGGACTTTTGTCGATTAGTTCCTTTTTCTTCTGCTTTTTCTTTTCCGAATTTGGTCTATGTTTACGCTATTCTTACTTCCAAGTTCTTGAGAGAAAGAAGGGTACGATGGTAAGATAATTATATATTATGATTTAATTAGGTATGTTCAGGTTATATTTATTAGTATAATATAGTATTATATATATATAGGGTATTTTATAGGTTATGGGTAAAACAGGAATTTGGTAGGTTATATATATATATATATATATATATATATATATAGGTATATATGTATTTATATATTATGTATTATATTTTAATAGATATTATTATTATTGAAAGTATAAATATTTTGTTTCGTAAGTAAATTGGATAGTATTATAATTTTCTGAGATGTTCACATTGTATACTATAATTTCTTTAATGAACTTTTAAGATAATGCATCTTAGAAAGAATAATAAATTAAAATTTAAGTAAGATAAGACCATTAGCATTTTTGTATAATAAATAATAATAATAATATTATATAATAATAATAGATAATATTAATATATAAATAATAATATAATTTTATAATAATTTAATAATAATAATAATTAATATAATTAATAAATGAATTTAATATATTATATAATAATTATATATATAATTAATTATATATTATTAATATAATTAAATATAAATATATATATTAATAATAATAATAATAATATAATAATTAAATATTTTATATTAAATTATATAATAATATATAATATGAAAAATTCATTTGTCATTTTTTAAATTTTAAGCTTTTAAGTATTGATTTAGAAACACAAAATTTTACATAAAATAAAAATGACACAGAATATAGCTTGTAAAAATAATTTGACTTTATGTTATGTTCATTTAATTATGTATTTCATTTCTGAATTGTATAATGTATGTTATGTCAAACCCTATTTAAAAATTAATGTATTTATTATCTATATTTTGTTAATTAAAATATTATCTGATAACAGCTATAATCACAAGCTTCTATTTTCCTTAAAGATTTTTTTTTTTAAAGAGATGCTTACGTAGTATAAAAAAAATAAATAAAATATAACTTTTTGGTCTTTTTTAATAATAAAATATATTTCTAAGTTTTTTTTTGTTACTATAATACTCACCAAATCTATTTAAATTGATTATAATAAGTTCATCTCCTGTAGATGTCTTCCGTCGATACTCTTCTTTTTAGCTAGCTTCATACTTTATGTTTTTGAACTGCTACCAAACTATTTGGCTTCAATTTTCTCGCTTTCTTTCATATGACTTCTATTCACTTTATGTTGTTCTGATTTCCTTCCGTTTTTATATTTCACTTCTTCTGTGATTGGATTATTTTTTTTATTATGAGTATTTTTATTTGACAAATTTTTACTTTATTTTATTCTTTTCTTTCATGATTACCAGAAGGGTTTTGAGACGCTACAACATTTTTGATGAATTTATCATGCTTATTCAGAGAAAAAATGATCGACTAGACTACTGTGATAATGTTTATCACACAGTGATGTAACAACGAGTTTTGTTTTTGGTTTTTTTTGTTTAAGTCTCATTGAAGAAAATCTTAAAAAGAATAAATGATTAGGCTATTAAAGATCTCTCACATTACAGAAACACAAAAAGTAACACGAGGTCTCATTTAGGTGCTTATTATGATGCTATGGAAAGAAATGTTGCTATTGGAAAGAAAAAAATTTCATAATATGTACTATACCAATGACTTGAGTGGATTTTGTTTTGTTCAAAATTAGATCATCTCGTTTCACAGAGGTCAAGCTTCTTTCTTTGAGGCTCTGTGTCGTTTACGGTTTTGGTGGTTTCCAGGACTGCTTCTCCTTTCAACTCTCATTGCATCATCCTTGAATATTAAAAAAAAAAGTTAATTTATGGAGAAATGAGAATATATAAGATACAATAAATACTTCAAAATAAAAGCAAAAATCAAAATATATTTATTACAGGGAAATTCATTTCATTTCTTTTTTTTTTTTTTTTGGGGGGGGGGGGATATGAACCCATTTTTAAAAAAGTAAATTATTATACTTGAAAAAATACTGATCTTAGTTCGTTATTTAAATGAAAAATTTGAAGTCTTCTGGTTAGGCTACATACCTTAGCAGCAATTACTTCTTTTTCCATATCGATGCGCTTCAAATCTAACTCCCTCTTCTGATCTTCTTGCTCCTTTTGCAAAGCATTAATTTTTTCTTCAAAATTAAGTTTATCCTCTTCTTTTTTCTTCTGTAATTCTTCATAATTCTGTTTCATATTATCCTTCTCTTTTAACAATGCTTCCATGTTCATTTCTGTCTTGAGACTACCTTGCTGCAATGTTGATATTATACCTTTGTAATGCACTTCCATTTTCAAAAGTTCGTTTTCTTTGTCTTTAACGAGGCTTTGCACTTTAATCTTTTCCATTTCTTGTCTGTTCAGCATACTCTTTAATTCGTATTTTTCAGTTTCTTTTTCCATCACCATCCTTTCATATTTCGTCTTTTCTGTTTCATTATCTTTTATCAAATTATCAGCTTTTAATTTGTCTTTAAGGCCTCCTTCTTTTAATTCTTCATAATTTGATGATAGCAGCTTAATTTCCTGCTCTTTTTGCATCATCACATCATTTAAACGAGTTTCTATCTCTTGTTTTTCTTGTTTTCTCATATTTTCACTTTCTTCCAACTTTGAAGATAGGAAGAGAGTTTCTGATTCTTTAGTTTTTATTAAGTTTTCAAGTTCTAACTTAACAGTTGAGTATTCACCGTCTTTCTTGGAAAGTAATTCTTTCAATTCAATTTCTAGTTTCTGCTTTTCTTTCAGTACATTCTCCAGATCAAGTTTTTCATCTTCCATTTTACGAATCTCATTTTCAAATCTACATTTGTCTGACTGTCTTTCAACACAAAGATCCTCTTTTTCCCTCTTAATTTTTGACAATTCTATGTCAAGATTTTGGACATTTGATTTTTCTAATTCAATTTTTTTGGACAGTTCATTTATTCTAGCTTTGGATTTCTCATTTTCTATAGTTAGGGACTTAACGAGGGCATCATTTTTACTGTTCTTTTCACGATTAGAATCCACTTCAAGCTTGACAAGTTCCTTTCCTTTCTTTACTAAAAAGATTTTCTGTTCCTGGGGTTTTTATTATTATTTTTATCTATTTTGCTTCAAGACATTCCTGTTTCATATTAACATAATCTTTCTCCTTTTCATTCCACATATTTTTCCTATTTTCATCTTTTTCTTCAGCGCCTTCATTTAGCTGACTAATAATTGCTTCCTTATTATAAATTATTTCTAAGTATTTTAATTTTTCCTTTTCTTTTTCTTCATTTAATTTAGTAATTTGCGATTCATATTCAATTTTTGTAGTTTCATTCTCTGTAAGAAGCAAATTAATTCGGTTCTCAATACTTTTATTTTCCTGAGCTAAATATTCAATTTTTTCTTCAGCCGTTTGCCTCTCCATCTTTTCACTAGCAAAAGAAGCTACTTTTTCTTCAATTTCATTCTCCTTTTCTTGCAAAAGATCTTTAAATTCTACAACTTCATTTTCAAAAAATTTTTAACTATTTAGATTCTAATTAGTGTTTATACTTCACTCTCCTTTCTCTTTGTTTTTTCTTTTCAAGCTTTGGTTATATAATGATTCATATTTTGCCTTTCACATTCTTTTTGAATTAAAATAGTTTTTTCCTATTCAATATTCCCCTTATTAAGAAAAAATCGCAATCTTTCCCTTTTCCAAATTTCTTTTTTATTCTCTTGTTCAACTTTGTCCAGTTTATTTTTCAAACTAATTATAGTTTTCCCTTTCCAAAGAAATTTTCTTTCTTTCTACTTCTAGTGTCTCCCATACTGACATTTTTTCTCCATTTCCTTTTCTATTAAACTATTTTCTTTTTCTCTTTTCAATTTCTCAAATCTGGACTTTCATTGCTTGCCTCTCTTTCTCCATTTTCAGAAAATTTCATTTTTGCTCTTCTGCTTCAAAGTTTTTTCAAGTTGTCTTGCCATTAGTTTTCAGTCGTTTATTTTTCAATTGAAGTAAAGAATCCTTCTTTTTCATTTTCAAACTGCTGAAGCTTAGATATTAAAGCAGTGTTTTCAGTACTATGTTTTACGTCAGCATTCTTCCATTTCTTTACCAAATCTTCATTTTTCTTTCTTTATTTCATGCATTTGCATTTTTCCCATTTTAAGGATAAAAAAGCAATCTCTTCTTTTTCAGTCAACAAGTCTCTCAGCTTTTGTATTTACTTATTTTTGTGCACCAATTTTGTATCTTATTCAAAGTTTTGGTTTAAATTCACCCACATACAATAACTTGTAGGTCATTAATTTCAGCAAGTTTAATATCCTGCTCTTTAATAAGATTTTCTAAATGTAATTTATTTCCTGATATAACCATTTCTTTTTCATTTACAAGTTGTTCAAGTTCTACCTTTTTATTTTCTAAACCCTGTACTACATTTCTAAGATCTGCCATTTCAGCTGTATAGGTCTTGAATTCAAGGTCTTTCTCCTTTATGAGACTTGTCATTTTCTGGTCAATTTCATCTTTAGTACACATTATTTGTTTTAGCTCGGATTCAAGTTCAAATTTTTTAAGATTTGCTTCAGTTTTAAATATTTCCAACTCTGCCTTCACATTATTTTTCATTTTAAGTAGAATACCTTCTTTTTCATTTTCAAACTGCTTTAGATATTAAAGCAGTGTTTTCAGTACTATGTTTTACGTCAGCATTCTTCCATTTCTTTACCAAATCTTCATTTTCTTTCTTTATTTCATGCATTGCATTTTCCATTTTAAGCAGGGTCTCTTCTTTTTTTTCCTGTCAACAAGGGTCTCTCAGTTTTGTTATTTTACTGTTGCTTCAATCAACTTTAATCATGTCAAGTTTTGTTGTTCACCTTTCTTTAACAGCTTGTATGGTCAATTAAATTTCAGCAAGTTTAATTTCCTGCTCTTTAATAAGATTTTCTAAATGTAATTTATTTCCCGATATGACCATTTCTTTTTCATTTACAAGTTGTTCAAGTTCTACCTTTTTATTTTCTAAACCCTGTACTACATTTCTAAGATCTGCCATTTCAGCTGTATAGGTCTTGAATTCAAGGTCTTTCTCCTTTATGAGACTTGTCATTTTCTCATCAATTTCATCTTTGGTAACACATCATTTTGTTCTTCAGTACCACAAGTTCAAATTTTTCAAGATTTGCTTGCAGTTTTAAATATTTCCCCAACCTCGGCCTTCCACATTGTCCTTTTCAATTTTCCGGTTTCATCTAAGAGCATTCTTTAATTTTCTGTTTTTTCAATCGTCAAAATTTTTTTAAAGCATATTTCAATTTTCCCAATTTTTCATTTTGATTTTCTTTTAAAGTTTTTTCATTTTCTCTTGTATAATATCTAAAAAGTTTTTCTTCTCCTTTTCCATTTTCGACAAATTAAATTTTGTATTTCAGAATCTTGCTCTTTGCCGGTTTTTCTCACAAGTTGAAGTATTTTCATTTCTTTTTCACTACATTGCTACAAAATTTTGTTTTTCTGACAATCTCTGTTGCTCTATTTCTTCAATTTTGCTTTTCATTATATTTATTGGTCATTTTCTTTACACTTTAAAATATCCTCAACCTTGGATTCCAGATTCTGTTTTGATTCTTCGAGTTCCTTTATAATGGCAACTTTTTCTACAATAAGATTTTCCTTCTGATTCAAATTACACTTTGATATCTTCTAATTCTCTACTCAAAATTTGTTTCTGGTTTTCAAGGACTAATTTCTCTTTTTCTTTCAGAGATAAGGATTCTTTAATCTCTTTTTCCTTAGTATTTAACTTATTTTCATATTCAAGCTTCAATTTAGTTTCGTTTTTTAATATCGAATTGAGCTCGGCTACCTCTATCTTCATTTTGTCTTCAAATTCTTTTTTCTGATGTTCAAACCTTTCACAGTCAGACTTTCTAATATTCTCCAGTTCCTCAATGCGCAATTCTAACTGTTGCTTCTCACCTTCTGCTGATGACAAAAGATTTTCCAAGTAATTCTTTTCACTTAGTCGTTCATTTGATAAGGATTCTAAATCCTTAGATAATCCGTCAAGCTTATAGGCTCTCTCTTTCAATAATTCTTCAAATTTTTCCTATAAAGAGAAAAATTACATGTGAGAATCTCCTACAATTAATTATCAGCAGCAATCGACAATATGTAAAATAAGTTTAATTTTTTTGCAATTTGGTTAATTACCTTAAAAAGCAGAGGTTCTAACCCCTTTTTTGGCCACTACACAAAATTAACTAGACGATTAACCTAGCACCCCCATCAAGGGTCAATTTTTTAATTAAATAATAAAAATAGGCGCAGTAAATATTACAGTGTAACAAATTACAATTCAATCTGCAGACATTTTCGTGTTTTACACATGTTAATAAACAAAGTTTAAAATTAATATATATATTATATATATATATATATGATATAATATAATATATATATATATATATATATATAGTATATATATATATATAATATATATACTATATATATATATAATATATAATATAATATATATATATATATATATATATAGGTAGAAAATTGCGCACATTGTATGTTCTGCGTGCCGCAGAAGGCGACTACAGGGACAGTAGTAGTTGGGTTAGATGACCACAACCACTTATCTCTTGTTAGGTATGCTCTTGCAGGCCTCGAACATGGTCTTAATCGCCGTAAGCGACCATGTATCTTTGGGCGAAATTGTATGAATAGTTTGGATACATGGAATGTCAGAGCGCTAAATGTCGAGGAGTAGAGGAGATAGATTATGGATGTATTTAGAAAGAGCAAATTTGATTTGCTCGCTGTGACTGAAACAAAGATGAAAGTAAACAGTGAAGATGAGTTTTGTGGTGTGAAGTTTATGAGCTGGAGTGGAGATGAATGAGAGGGGGTGAGTAGTAGTTGCGATTTTGATGAGTGACATGTGACACAGAGCTATGGTGGATTTTGTTTGTGTGAGTACTAGAATTCTAATGGTGAAATTTAAGTTTAAAAAAGGTCAAGGTATGTGTGGTTGTAACATAGGGTCCATCTGAGGGTGATGTTACGGAGTGACTTTCTGGGATAATCTGAATGGCATTTGAAATGGGGTGAGTAGAAGCTTCAAATTGATTGTGTTAGGCGATCTAAATGGTTGGATAGGTTTTCAGAAAAGGGATGGTATAACAGGTAAATTTGGGGTGACAAGAGAAAATGAGAATGGTAGTAGGGTGATTGATTTCCGTGAGGAAAGACGTGTGTGTGTAAGTAATACTTTCTTCAAACACAAGAGTATTCAAAAGTAGAGTTGGTATAAGTTGAGATGGAATCGAAGTGAAGAGTATGATTGGTTTTGTGTTGGTGAAGAAATATGTTAAAGCATGTGATGGATGCTAAATCAGTGAGGATGCCGAGGATGGGATTACCGGATCATTATGTTGTTTTATGTGAGATTAAGTTAGTGGGAGTGGGGGGGTATGTATGGAGAGGAAAGAGGTAATGAAGCAAATAGGAAGAATTAAGATTGAAAAGTTAAGAAAACAATGTAATAAGGAAAAGTATTTAAGAGCGCTTGCAAATAAATCAGTAAAATGTGAACAAGATGAAACCATGCAAATCTGGGCACAAAATGAAGTAAGCAATCTCAAAAGTGAATGGTGGAATGAAGAAATGGATGCGAGAAGAGTTTCAAGGAAACATTTTGAAAATTTGAATAACATTGGCAGTAATGAAAAGGTGATGGTGAATTTTGTGAGTTTGCTGGTGTAAGAAAAAATCAGTATTTTGGGGATTAGGTAATAGTCCTTCAGTTACTCTACGTACTCTTTCAGCCAAAATACTAGCATATATCTTCCCTATAACACTCAAACTAATTCCCCTATAGTTCATACAGTTCCCCTTCTCCCCCTTTCCCTTATATCAAGGGTACCTTTTTTTTTTTTTTTTTGAGTCAATGTACAGGACCCACCCCGGCTCAAAAAGAAACGGCCACACTGGGTCAAATAATAATTAGGACAAATAATAATTTACAGGTTTTCTGATTATACTTTGCTTTTCGGAAACTTTACGAAGTCATTATTCACATTCACTTATACCATCCTGGAAAGTCGGTGGTATTTCAGTTAAACTTATATTTCTTCTAATACTCTGAAATATTCACATAATGGTTCATATATCATATAATAATATATACATATGAGACATTGGTGATAATTCATTGTCCTATATTTCCAGATCATTATCAGATACTCAGAAGAGTAACCAAATAGAACACCATTAACAGACGAATCTTCCGCTAAGGGTAATACACATATTTTATAAAATTCATTTACATTCCTGTTTCATTTAATAGATTCTCCCATTTATATTTCCGGAAAGAATATGTTTTCATACTTCATCCTTATAGGTTCTAGCCTTGGGCCCCATTACCAGATCAGTACTATCCTTGGGATATATTCATCAATGTTATCTCTGGGAATTATTTCTGTTTGTCATTCCCAGGTCATAAGACATAATTATTTCTGTTTGTCATTCCCAGGTCATAAGACATAAGAACATAATATCTAAGATCAGAAGATTGCAATAATCGCAGTTAAGTATAACATTATTGTTGCGTCTTATTTCTTCACATCACACAGAACTTGCTCAGTATATTTCTATGTCGCAGAACAAGTGTTTTTTTCTTTTTCTTGGTCGAACCAGTTCATCCTATTTGGCATATAAACCGAACTCCCTATCAATATTCATACAGAATAAATGTATAAAGTTCAGACTTTTTTTTATCCCATTTTTTAACTTATCACTGATTATATCTTTCAACCACATCTTCGACGGTGACAAAAGAACGAACTGCTTGGTCCTTCACTAAGCCCTCCTATAGACTAAAACCTAGCTTTATCTCCATTGGGAGTTGCAGATTTCGTCATAGAAATCACCTTTTCCGATGTCCACCCAATTTGGACAATAATACCGTTAGTTGTTTGAATTTGTTGTTTTTCTTAATTCTAATCGAGACTAGTGGGAATTATTATAATTTAATTATTATTTATTTTTAATCTTTAATTTCTATTTATATTCCTCTTTGTTCTTCTATAATGGTGCCTCTTACGAAATAATCCCTTCCACTTACTCCGGGGATCTTTCTGCTAATACCTCCCACACATTGCCTTCCCTCCGTTACAAATTAACATCTGCATCACATATTTCAACATCTTACACAACGACAGTCAATCAGCAGCACTCACTTTCGATAGCATCTGCTTACATTACAACCAACTCTAGTATATCTTATTGAGATATTACTATGTTTGAAAATTAGTTGACTTACACACAAACCTCTTTCCTCACAGAGATCAATCACCCTCCTACCATTCTGATTTTTCCCATCACCCCATATTAAGTTTATATATATATATTATATATATAGTCTATCTATATATATAGATATAATAATATATACATATCTATATATATAATATATATATATATATATATATATATATTATATATATTTATATACTATATAATATCTAAAGTCAATATAGTATAATAAATATTATATAATCTATATCTATTAATAAAGGGTTTTAATGGTTCGCCAGCTTTCTCTTTTGCGTTGATCTATTCATTTACAGCCTCTCCTCGTCAGGGAAATCATCTGCCTTAATCTAACTCCACTATTTTCTTTATAAACGTTTCATATACAAAAAACTTAACCGGGTCCAGCACCCTATTCCTAGACAACATCTTAGTCCAGATTCTGCGCTCTTACTACTCAACTTCCTCCTATTACTCCCCTTTAATGTGTCGGGGGGAAGAAAGTAATTTCCCCATCACCGTCTCTCGTATAGTCCCTGCCATGTCGAAGAAAGCGTACTTCCAAGGGAGGTGGTTTTTAAGTATCTGGGGTGTGATCATGCTCCTACCCTCTACGCGTAATCTTATCTCTGCTTGCCAAGGAATTGCAATTTCCGCATCTCTGCCTCGGAGGAAGGTCGTGAGTCGTCGTACATACGGGATTCTTATTCTTCAGGCGAAAAATAGTTATGATCGTATGGGTAGTAGATGGAATGATCAGATAAAGACATTTCCGTTGTTGGAGAATCGGAGGAGGTCAGAGGGTTGGCATAATGTAATCTTAGGAAAGGTAAATTTGATCTTTTGATGTGACTGAAATAAATCACATAAGATGAAAGGATAAACGTGAAAAAATGAGTGGTGTGGTATGATAATGTGTGTGTGCTGTTGTGTGGAAAGGAATGAGAGGGGGGGAAAAGGAATTGCAATTTTGATGAGTGACATTGTTGAAATGCAGAGCTATCGGTAGTTTCTTCTGTGTGGTGTATTACTGAAGAAATTTGCCTATATGGTTATAATATTAAGTTTTGAAAAGGTCAACGGGTATGTGGGGGGTGTAGACGGTTTGCGTCCAATCTGAGGGAGAAGTCGTTGGGAGAGTACGATTTCTCTTCTGGGATAAATCCTCGACTGATTGTTTTGATGTGGTTGAGTCGGGAGCTTCAGATTAATATAGTTATTGGGGGGCTCTAACATGGTTGGGATGGGGTAGTTCTGAAAAGCAAGGGATGGTAATTTCAAGGTGTTTCTTTCTGGGATGACTGCAGAGAAATAATGAAGAAATGGTAGACAGGTGTATTTCGTTGTGAGGAAGAGAGTATGCTGTGTAAGTAATGCCTTTATCTTTAAAACACAAGACGTCTTCAAAGAAGTGATAAATAGAGTTGGTTTCAAGGGGGTTAGACGATGGTTCAAAGTGGAAAAAGTAATGATTCGGATTTGTCGTTTCGGTGAAGATTGAGCATTGAATCATGCTGTTGGCTGTTAAAATCACTGGTCACGGGATTAGTGCACATGGGAAATTATGAGATGAATATATGTGTTCTAATTGTAAAAGTTTAGGCTTTTTAGGTCGGTGGGGGTTGGAGTGGAGGGAATGGTGATACTGGAAGGAAGTGGGGTAGAATTATAGAGCGAGAGTATGTTTAAGCTGGACGACAAATCGGGTAATTATAGCGATATAGATTATACTTAAGGCAAAGGTACTAGCAAATAAAGAGAAGACAATGTTTTTAGTAGTGCGAAGGAAGTATGTGGATATGAGCGAGGTAAACAGTAAAAAAGAATGTTTAGAACTGAGTGAGTGGTGGCAGATGAAGAGGCGATTTAAAAAGCGTGCCCTACCTAATAGAATGAACATTTTTGAATGTCTCCTAAAATATTTTTAGAGACCTAAAATAATGATGATTTTGGATATGTTAAGTAAGGAGGAAATAAGAAATAGCTAAAAACGTGCATACGTAGAGAAACGAAGAGGTAAGATGATCTCTCTCTCTTCTTCTAGAACTCGCCTGCTATTCTTATCATATATCAACATTAACAGACATTGCAAGCGGAACATTCTCTCATCTCGGAAAGCGTTCTTTTGAAGGAAGCGCGAAACGTCGCTATTTTACAAGAATTCCTTCTCTCTCTCTCCATACTCTAAGGTTTATTTATTAAGACATTTCTTCACTCATACATTACGAATATAATGATAGGGTGGTGGAACTATCATTTTTGACTTTTCTAACTACTTACTGCATTTTAAGTATCTTTACCCACGTGATAGAATATATAGTATGCCAATGACATGCGGTTCATTCCTAAGACAATCCTACTCTAGGGAGTGAAGAAGTCATTAGTCTCTTACCTGGAAGATTCTGCCTAATGGTATCTTTGGAAGGTTGATTCTGTAAATTTTTCATTTTTTTTTCAGTTTTAATTTTGTATATATTTGTTTTCTTTAAAATTTCGGTTTTTGTTTTTTTTTATTGCATTGTGAAAAATGAGATAGTAGTTCGCTAAAATTATTCTTTTACGTCTTTTTATTTGAGATAGAGGTTTTGGTTATTGGATGCGTTAATAATACATGGTGTCAAAAATGATAATTTAAGATATAATCTGTGAAAGGATATGAGTACTAAGTTATTTAATGTTTATATTCATAAAAATGAAAATCAAGTAAATTCGATTTGTAATAAACAGAGAGAAATTAGTTTTTTTGATTTTTTTGTGCTTTGAATGAATTGTAATCTTGTTCCATTTCATGAATTTTGAATTTTAGAGTTTTTTTAGTTGGTATTTGTGAAACGTAAAATTTATTTTTTTGTTGTGTATATATATATATTATATTATATACTATATAATATATAGTGATAGAGTCATAATTATTTTGGAAGTTAGTATAAATTTAAATATATATAAGGAATATTACTATATTATTATTGTATTGCGTATAAGAAATATATATTAAGGGGCTTAGTTATAGTGGCTAAAGGAGTAGTAGTAAAGTAGTAAATGATAGATAGATATAAGAGTGTGTTAAGTAATTAAGTTATTTGATAATGATAATATGGCTATATTAAAAGACTGCAGGAATATAGATGTAAATTAATAATATTATGAGTTAATAAATATTTATTGCATAAGATAACTGGGGATTATATGAGGCGTAAGTATGGTGTATATTGATATTGAGTAATTAAGTGAAGTTTAGTTGATTTGAATATAAAAGCGTTTTATTTATTATAGGTAATTTATAATTATTACTAGTAAAAGGATATAGTATTATATTATTTATAGATATGAAGAATGAACTGTGGTCGTTTACAACATTATTTTATTAATAAATGGTATATATAGGTGGTGATAATTGTATATAAGGAATAGTGTTCTATGATTTTATTTCAAATGGGAAACATGTATATCTAGATATAAGGTCAATTAAGGTTACTAAATGTCTGTATAAAAAGTGGATGATAATGTTAGTGATACTAAGTGCGAATTCTTAAGGATGGGAATAATCGCTTTGTTTATTTTTTTTTTTTATCGGAAGTAATGTTTGTTTGTATTTTATAGTGACATATAAGGTATGAGTCTAGGTGAACAGCGCAAAGTGGAGAAGGGTTGGGTTCTCTCGGCTCGGCGGTGATGAGCGGGTGAGTGGGTATGCTAAATCCCCCCTCCGGAGGATGGAGTATCCGAAGAGCTCGGTAATACTTGTGGGTTGAATATCTGTTTGGGTTTTGATTAAATGGATGGCTATTATTATAACAGTGCTAATTGTTTTGTTTTAGGTGGGGCTTGAGCCGACGGGGGAAGAAGGGGGGGACGTTTCATACCCGCGGAGGGATGGTCGGAAGGAAAACACCCGTATTCGAAACATCTTCATAATTAGACCAAAGAGCGGGTTGCCGGAACCATCCGGAGGGGAAGGGGAGGATCTACCAATGAGTGTTCACCGTGGAGGTGGAGAGAAGCCCGACTAAACTGAGCTATATATGTTTGGCGGGATTGGTGAGAACAACGACATAAGGTATAGTCTTTTGTATTTAAAAAGGAAAAAAATTTACTTCTAAAAATAAAAAAATATATGGAATAAAATAAATAAAATATAATGTTTTTAGATGTCTTATAATAAATTGAGTGTATTCTTAGATCTTTTTATTAATATCTAGTGATTTCCAGAAGATATAAATAGATTTTGGAAACTTTGGAACTTCTGTTCATTATAAAAACTAGATTCCTGAAAATTAGAAGCAGGAGCATTTATATATATAAGTGATATATATGGTTGATTGGTGAGGCTCTATTCTGAATTGGGAATCATATAGAAATGAGAAAATATGTTGAACGACAGTGAAGCATGTGTATGAATAAATGGGGATCTTCACACATAGTTCGTTTAATTAAAATATAATTATAGATACCGCAACATCCTATCTGCTATCTATCACTTATTTATATATATCTTACAATAATATATACACCTTGTACTTACTCTCGATCCATTCAGTAACCTATTAGTAGTCTACGCTCGATTCAAACTCGCTCTTATTCGGTAATCAAATACTATGGTTACATACTATGTTCTATATACGTATTAAATACATATATAATTCACGTCACCTAATGCCTTATTCGCCTACTATATATTCTACAGTTATTACGCTATCTTTATTTATATCGTTTAGATCTTTATTAAAATTTGATACGAAACACTATAGGTAATTTTTTTACTTTAGAGAATAATATAATTTGAATATTAACTATATAAACTTAATATATATTATATATATATAATTATCTTAATTATTATATATATTATATCTATATGATATATATCTATATATATATATATATATATATAATATATATATATTAAAATATATATAATATTAAATATCATATATAATATATATATATATATAATATATATTAATCTATATTTTGTTAATTTTGTTATTTAGTAAAATTATAACTATGAATTTGATCGAAACCTATAGCACGTATATTTTTGAAGGACTTTCCAGTTTTTAATTAATAATTAAAATCAAGCTATTTTTTCAATTATTAATCAAATTTGAGAAGGCATAGAACAAATTAAAAAAAATGTATGTTTTTATATATATATATGCGATAGTAATGAGGGATAATTTTTTTAAATTTTTATATTATTATGCTATAATATATATATAAAAATTATACTTATATATTATATATATATATATATATATAAAATACTTTCCTTGTTTAAAAATATTATAGCAAAAGTATAGTCTTGAATTCTCAGGTGTATTTTATTTTTTTTCTTTTATTAATTTTAAATAGATAAATTAAATATTTATAAATTTAACCTATTTCAATTAAATATTTATTAATATAGTGCTCAGCATTTTGGGTTATTAAAGCTGGCTAGTGCGTTTGAGAGTGAATATGTTATTGTGAATTAGTATGATTGAATATTATATAGGTAAGTAGCAAAAATTAAATAATATTTGATTATATTGTCTATTTGGTGCTACAATGCTATTAGACTACATGTTTTTGTGTTATATTAATTAATCATTGATGGAGCGTTCATAATGTGAAGATTAATACTTATTGTACGATCTAAGTTTTAATAACTAATCTCTTCTATAAAAATAAATTTAAAATAATTTATCTTGAAAAATATTATAATATCTACAAATTTCCTAAGTAATATATTAACTTATAAGTTAAAGAAAATTTAATTCTGAAGTGAATAATTATAAAATAATTTAAGTATATTATTCTATCCATATTCAAAGTACATGGGTCTACAATTATTTTAAAAGCGATATACAATAAAACTTTGTTCTAGTTATATCCCTAAACTTTTATCAGCAGATACAAGAGAGAAGTATAAGAAAGTATAGTACATAGTTTACTTCTATTAAATAATTATATATCTTAAGTAATCTTTATTACAATCATTAGTATTTGTAAGCCTTTCCAGTCTATTTTATGAGCTCGATGTGTCATTAAGCTATTTAGCGAATATGATTTAATCAGAAAAAATATTTATTCTGCTTTTAATTTATTTCTTGAAATTATGCTATTTAACCTTCATTATGATTTTTAAAACTACACAAAAATATTGTCCTTCCAGGCTCCATAATACACTACAGAAGGACTACTTTATTAAATTAGTTTTTCTTGATAGAATTTTGCCTTCATAGTCTGGATTATATTCGTCTTGATAAGGGGTGTGTAAATTATCGTTCGAATAAGAATAAACGTCTAAATACCTATTTTCGTCGTCTTTATATTTGTCTTCTTTTTCATAGCTCGTCGAGTTGTCGTTGCCATTTTTTAATAAATTGGATTGATGTTCGCGTTTAGCGTCATACGTTGAGTCGTTATTTTCGAATGTGTGTGTTGTTTTGCTTATTTTTAACTCTTCGTCGTTCCTGCGCGCGTTGCAAAATGGAGATTTATCGTTTTTATCGGTCATTACTTCAAAAAAGTTTTCTCCTCCTAGGATATCGCTCAAAATTTCATCAGCAAATGATGACTTTTTGTGGTCAATCATTTTATAAAATTTCGAAGGAAAAAAATAAAATTTGAGGCTAATTTATTTTTTTTTTTAGGAAATAAAAAATATATTTATCATTTTTACAATTTTTTAATTATGACGGACTATCGTCGAAATACATATTTTAAAAAATAAATAAGCGATGAAGCTGCGCATCTGCGCATACCTTAGCGCAGGCATTAGGCTTGTCTTTGAGCGCGATCAATCCCGTGCAAAACAAAAAGTAAATTAAAAAAAAAATTATTAATAACTTTAAATTTTGAAGGTAAAAATAAAAATGTAACCATAATTGCGAATGAATGTTGTAGAAACTCAAAAAATATGGCGGTTAAATCATCTCCACAAAGTGTAAGAGAAATGGGAACGAACGGAAAATGGCACGTTTAAAATTAATATAAATATATATATTAAAACTTTAATATTATATAAATATATATTATATAATATAATATATATATATAATATATATAATATATATATATAATATATATATATATAATAAATATAAATATATATATAATTACACTATAATCCTATCGCTCCTCGCAATTTTAAATTTAATAGAGCTTTTTAGTATAGGAATAATTTTTTGTTGTATTTTCTTAAAATTATTTTCCTTCTAAAGATTTAATTATTCTGAAAATGTTAGCTATAAAAACCGCTTCATATTTGAAAATGAAATATTGAAATGTACATAAATCATAAAAACTCTAAGGAACGTATACATTACTCTAACACTAATAAACAGGACGATGAAATTGAGATATAAACCCAAGGGGTTATTTGAAATGCTTTGTAATATGCAACTTCCGGATACTCCTCCACGTAGATCGGACCAAGATCACTTCCCAAAACTTTGTGAAATGGTAGATGAAATCGTTTTGCATAAAGCTGAATTTCTTTCGAAATTTTCAGACAGCGCTGAAAGATTTTTTTTAAAAAATGTTTTACAAAAAATGAAAATTCGCTTCATCTTCATTTCAAACATTGGCGAAAATGAAGGAACCGAAAACTACGAATCTACGATAGAAGCTTTATCGAAAGGAATAAATTTTAAACGAAAACGAAAGTTTAATAAAACGAAAGTTTAATTCTAAACACTCTAGCGTCAATGAGATCCAGTTAGAATCTAAAACTGCTAAAAAACAGCTTCGTAAAAACCCCTCTGATAAAGAGAGAGTTAGTATTAATATATACTCGGCGATCGATCATTTAGAAAAAATTAACTCGGGCGACGATATAGGATTATTAGACGTCGAGGAATGCATTCAAGACACCCATCTCCACTTAATGGATAAACTTTTGAAAAAGGAAAAGCTCGGCTGTTTCTCAACCGAGAGAAGGTTTGCGGGAAAAGATCACGAATATCCGCGGTTTCGTTCCGAGGAAGATGCATACATGGAACTTCTGAAAATAACCGATCAGTATAACGACACTCTTAATTACGTTAAGGAAAGCGCCTCTCTCGATTTTGCTAAAACGTTTACGCTGTATTTCAAGTGCGCAGCTTGGATTTTACACAGATTTGTAGCTCTCCATCCCTTCGCAGACGGAAACGGGAGGATGTGTCGACTACTCGCTAGTCATTGCCTTTATTTGATCTGTCCATTTCCGTGCCCTATTTATAATATACGCTCTCCAAAAACGCGAGACGCGTACTTAAATGCGGTGATGGCAGCCGACAAATCAGCAGCGGGGCTCGGTCTTTTAACCGCTCTCTTAATTGAAAGCGCATGGGATTCTTTTAGATATGTTTTAAATTATTCGAGCAAGAAAAAATGAAACAAATTTAAAGATTAATAACGAAAACTAACATTAAAATTGATTAAAATATAGCGTTATCAAGTTCTGAAAATTATTTTGATTATATTTTCATTTTATCGTCGAATTATAATGATGGAATAATTGTTTCAATGGAATAAATCATTTGAGATCACTTTTCTCGAGAAACGGGGTCCTGAATAATTTCCTTTTAAAAGGATATTTTGGCCCTGGATGACAAAATCAAAAATAATCAAAAGGGCGAGAACCGAGGGGGTTTGACGCGAGAAATAGTTAGAATCTCAACAAACCACATTAACATCTCACAGAATAAACTCTATTACCGTGGTTCCTCTAAGTCTGTGGCAATGGGGAGGCCCAGGGCCAGGGTGTAGTTGACTGAAGCCGAAGTGAAGAGGGTGTCTTAAAAAAGAAAACTACTTGTTGAGTCTATGAAAAATGAAAAACCACCCAGAAAGCCTACTGTCATGAACAATGAATGACATTCTCAACATCTTACACTTATTATGAAGTTTAAAATTCAGCAGGACACAAAATATTTTATTCATATAATTTATATTATATATATATTAATATATATATTTAATTTAATTATAATATATTATTATTATTAGTATTGATAATAATAATATTTATAATTAATTTTATTGATATATAAAATATTTTTTATATATTTTAATAGATTTATAATAATTATTACTAAATATATTATTATTTTATTAGTAACTATATTTATAATTTACTTATTTGATAATAATATATAATCCTCTTAGTAGATAATAATTAATATAATATATAAACAGTAATCAGTAGTATATATTACATTATATGAATTTATAATTTATCTCACGTACGCAGTTTTAATCTCCATACTTAGTGAACAATCTTCAGAGAGATTTAATTCTTATGTAAGCTGATTATATGATGTTTATTATATAAATATTTAGTAATATATAATATATAGAAATCATAAATTATATAGGTATAGAAATCATACATGAGATATACTGATAAAATACATATAAAATAATTTTAATTGAAATGAAATTATATATTGCGTATTATTATATAGTATATATTATAGAAAAAATTATATTGATGTATATATAATAAAGTTCCTTCCTGCAATTTTATATAAGTTCTAGACATTATCAACACAGATCATCAGTATATTAATAATATTTAGTTGAATAATAAAATCGTTTAAGATAATATATAATTTTAATATACTATAATAGTTGATATATATATTGACACAATTAGTAGCGTAGTATTATTTATGAAATTGTTCAAAGATTTTTAAGTGAAATCGTAATTTATTGTAATATATGCCCTTAGTCCTGAATATATACTATATATCTATTTCTTGTAATAATATCATAATATTATAATATAATATGTCTGACGTACATGATCTTAACTATCATAGGGCTAAGATTTATTATATAAATTGTGATACACAACGATATATGTAATGGTATATATATAGCTTGGATCAGTGAGGTCCATAAATAAGACTTCTATTATCATTGTGCTAAGGAAGATTATGATCATAAGTTAATGTTTTAACTTTTATTTAGAAAAAAAAGAGTCTTAAAACTAAATTAATTTTTTAAAGATATTAATTTAAATTACGTTATGTTTCTTTAGTTATTGAATATGGACTCTAATTGTACAAAAAATATAATATGCGCATAATTTGACAGATCGTTATGAAGGAAAATATAGCTAAACAGGAAAGTTTTTCCTAAATTATTGGCATTGTATAACGATTCGTACGTTGATCTTATTATAATAAATTTTGTTAAATAAGGGTATATTTTATAATATAATAATTAATCAAAGCAAAATATTGTGAATGATCACAGTTAATTTATAAATTTTACTATTAAATTAGCGGTAAATAACAAATTTCTTCAGTCAAATAAGTTTATATTCCCAATAAGTTGAACATATATAGGTTGTTAATAATATAAATATATAATAATAATATATTAATATAGTATATATATATATATAGTATATTATGTATAATATAGGAATATTTATTTATAACTTATTAAAATAATTTTTATATGATTAAGATTCTTATTGATTTATAAATATCATAAGAGGTCTCATGAAGAGAAAGAGGAAACCGAAGAAACTAAAAGCGAAGAAGAACGATACTCAACGAAGATAAAGGGTCCTTAAAAAACATCACAATACTTAGGACGATTGTAAACCTGTTGATTCACGTTATATTCTACACTCAAAATGTAATTTCGGTTTATCAGTTGAGAACAACTATAATTCTTCAAAAAAATGATCTACAGATTTGTGGCAAAATAAATAAAGAAAAATTTTTTTAAAACCTCCTCATTTCCTAAATTTACGACAATGTATTCCCCATAAACAACTTATAAAAAAATTAGCTAAGTATTTATAATTTGACAATTAGATAATTTAGATTTCCTCAACTTTTTTTAAAATGAGTACACGTTAAGTGATAAGTAGATAGTGAATAGTTTCCCATATAAATCTATTTTATATTCTTAATAGAACTACCGTCGCACGTAGACTCATTTACATACAGCAAATTCCATGCAACGTCATCATGATTCCCGAATTATTGTTGATTAAAATAATATCTTCTTGAATAAAAAAAAGAATAAATATGTTTAATGATGAAGGAAAAAAAAGTATAAAAATGAGCCGGACTTTTTAAGTGTGACTGAAAACTTCTACTAAGCTTGCGTCTATAAGAGCATGAGTTGAGTTGTCGGCGGATGTTGACCAAGTGGAACAGATAAATTTAAAAAAATATTCGACACGATATGTTTGATAAACAGAATTTTACAAACAAATATAGAACCGGCGTGGATGTATTTTAAATTAAATATATAAATGCATTAAATTATTATAAGTTCATTATTCCACAGATTCAGTCAAACTACAGCTGCTGATATCCTTCTCTTTTCTGTTTCAGCCCATATCGTCGTGCAATTCACGCCTTTTTCGATCTTTCTCACGCTATGGATTCGAGAATCAAAAATGAAACTAGTGAATAAATGTATTTCCTATTATAGATAAGCTATAGTTCATATATTATAGAGAAGAACACTGAAGTGGCGTCAACCGATTTTAAATACGGAAGGATGTTTGAAGTCTCGCATACGATCGCTCCTCGCAACACGGACGCCGTACGACGGGATAGGGAGATAGTCGTATAGAATTTTAGCTTTGAGTTATTAAACACGTCCGTCCAGCGCTCGAGGACCTCTTTACTCCCGTAGCTGACAACTTTTACGACGAGACCCAATCCAGAAGGCAGCATGTCGGCCTCTAAGATCCCCCCTTTGCTTTATGGTAAATAATCGGCAGGTTACTAACTCGTTCCTTTTCCGGATTTTCCGAAGACGTGTCGAATTTAGTTAGAAAGCGATAATCCTGGGCCGTAGAGAGATGCGCGCCATACTCCCCCATTTACCGTAAGCTTTGCACGTCGTTGGCGCTGCAGTGTATGTGTGGTACCCGTGCTGATTTCCGGAAGCCGTAAAATTCGTTGTCGCATAAAATGAACTGCGCCCACCAAGGGCGCGAGCTCTTTCTCCCATACCTCGATTTGCTGGTTTAAAAAGTGTTTTTCCTTCCAGATATTCTATTTTTCGTGCGATGAGATTCATTTACTTCTTGTCGCAGGTAACAACACTCCACTTATCTTTTTTCAGACCTTGACAGCGCCCCTGGAACAGAGCATACGGCGTTCACGCGATTCAAGAGGTTGTCAGCCGAGCTCCCGACAAGTGCGGAATGACGATTAATTTACACAGTGCTCGGTAAACTACCGCCCCACTATAAGTACTTCGCGAACCCGCGTTTTTAAGAAATGACGCGGTCCCGGTTTTAACGCCTTTCATAGCGTTCGTGAAAGCTCTATCTAATAAGCGTATCGCTTTGCTTTCTTCAACAAATTTTTGGAGTTGAAGGTCGTTGCCGCTCCTCGGTGGGTACGTCGGAGACCGCTTGATTTTGTCGTTCAATCTTATCTCTCCCGGTGTTGCGATTTTTTTTACAAAATTGTCGCACTTCGCGCTATGAATTTTTATGTTCGGTTCGGGGAAGTCGTCTAAATTTCGTAGTCTGGTGATGTTGTCGAGAATTTCCCCGTGACGAGGGTTCAGTTTGACGCCGAGCTGTTTCATAAATTGAGTGTGGGTTATTTCGTTGAGTTTTAAACGCGTTATCTCGTCTGACAACACTTTTTTCGTTTTTTTTATTCGGATGGGGTGGGTTTTCGTCAAAGCGTCTTCCGGCATGTGTTTTAAAATACTTTTCTGCAGCGCATTTTCGTAACTACGCGTAACCGTCATATCCCCTACGACCTTTTTAATTTTCGTAGATGGAAACGCGCCTCCTTTCACTTTCGGCACTTTTAAAGCTGTGTCTAAATAGGTATTGATGATTCTGGAGGTGAATCCTTTAATTTTTATCTTAAACGCCGCTTGTTTATTTTTTTCTTTTCCCTTTTCAGAACTGATACTGGGAAGAGTAACGGCATCGACGAGAGATTCTGGGAAATTGAGGGCTCCTTCATCGTCGCCGACGCCTTCGTTTGGACACCCGATACCGACGACGGAGCTTTCTTCTTCGACGCTGTCGTCATATTCGTCTTCACGGTGAGTATAGAGAGGAGGTGGGAGTGATAACGACGCGGATTTCTGCATCGTCGTTGTTCGCGCGGCGATATTTAGATTCTGAAATACGCAGCCCGTCGGATTTCTGGGGTCCATTGCCGTATATAAAAATGACATTCGATACTATAGTTCTTTCGCCTAAATCTCGCGAATCCTCTTCACCCAATAAATCTTTCGCTTGAATTCTCGTAAATAACGCTTGGAGATTTTGGTTTCCGAGACAATTTATCGATAGGACCTCGCACCCTTCGTCCTTCACTTGTTCGACTATTTTCGGCGGCGGCGATTTGCTATCGGACCGCCACCAGGGAATCATTTTTTCCATCAAAGAAATCATTAGTTTTTTAATATTTTCTTCATTTTCCAAAAAGAAGTCGGCGGTTTTATAATGATGATGAGGTTCCGTTACCAGTTGCAGCCTTTGGAGTCGCGGCGGCGATTTATCGCAATAATCTTCGGGAAGTAGTAAATTGTCGAAAGAAAAAAAGTCTTCGGGTAGTAAAAATGTTTTAGCCGAAGGGTCTGGGTGATTTACGATTTTATGTTTTAATGGAACGCGCCTCCTTTTTTTCGTAGGTTTTAATTCTCGTATACGATTTGTGTCCGAGCGGTTCGAGTATTTTTTCTGTCATAATTAAAAAATTAAGTGTGTTTTTAAAAATTTTGAAAAACTTAAAATCGTTGCTTTATTATATTTTAATTTTACAAAATTACAAATAAATTAATCGTATATTATATATATATAACAATTTTATTTTTTGTTTTTTTTACAGGGCGAAGACTAACTCGACTCTTGGGAGCGCGAGCGCGAGCGCGAGAATCGTTATTAATACCGTCAAAAGGGCGCTTTCTTGATTCATTCGCTCACCATGGAATCCAGTATTCCCTCGACATCGTTCGAGTCCAGCAAACCGAGATTTGAAACGGATATTTTGAACGATTGCGACGTCACAAAAGAAATTGACGAACAGTACCAAATAATTCAAAATTCGTGCGACGTTACGAAAAAAGAGGCCTTGCGATATTTATTGGAAGCTAAAGAAAACGCCAACAAGCTAATGACTGAAAGAGTCGTGACCATACCCCTTCACGAAGACTCTCTGGTTTACATCGATCCCCTAAACGAAAATATTTTTTGCAAAAGAAACTATTTTACCAAAACGTACAAGTTTTCGCTGAACGAAGAGGAAAAATATCCAGTCATCTTTAGCTACTCCCACTCGTCCAACATTGCTATTTACGCCTGTCTAGTTACCCTTTTCGCGGTGACGGAAGAGAGAACTGAATACGAAAAACCCTATTTTAAAAATTATATCTACGGGGCATTGACAAAAATCAAATACCTAAATCACGCCAAAAATGAAATGAGCGATCAAAAAATATACAATGAAGAGTATCAAATATTCGACTTGATAAGCGAAAGAAATTTTAATTTGAAATATTCTGAAAATGAAGAAAAATCGCTTTCACTAGAAATTAAGAAAATCTGCTCATTTATGAAACGGGGCATGAGCGAACTTTTAACGCGCAAGCATGATAAGGATGCGGAAAAACCGCAGGACTCTTCGCTGAAATTGACGTTTCATCGGATCGATCTACTTTCTTCGCGAATCAGTTCTAGAGCACGCGAGAAGAATGAAGATAATGACGCTGGCGTTACCCACGCCGACGCCGATATTAAAATAGGGGCCACCAAATTGAAAATAACCAGAAATATTATCAATTCTTCTATAATATTATCAGCGACTGCGTATGAATTCGAATCGAATAAGAAGGACGAGATAAATAACGAAGGCCCCGCTACCGACAATGTTCACCTATCGAAAGGTTTGTTCGACGGATCATTTTTCAACGAAGAAATCAATCTAGGTCTGCCGACTATTTTTACTAAAGAAAATTGCGAACTGATATTTGAAGACATCAAAAAATCGGAAATAAGGCAAACGGGAGTTAACAAACATCAAGAGGGCGCCCGGGAATACTTGTTCTCATTGTTAAATCAAAGAGAGCCCGACGAATCTCGCAAAAATGGAACGAGCGCTAAAAAACTTAAAAGGGTGGTTAACGGTCACTTCAGTTTAACTTTTTCGATCGAAGACTTACTGGAGTCAAACATCTACGCCCACCACCCCTTTGACAAACTCGAGTGTAGTTTGAAGGAATCGGTTAACGTCAAAGAATTATTATTTGAAAAAGAAATTCTAAGAAATGAATTGGACGACTTTATAAGTCGATACGTATTGTTTTCACCCTTCAACGAATATTCTGTTCGACAAGCAGCAAAATACGATGAAGTGATCACTTATTCCGATGAAACGCTGAAATACATCAAAAAGCAATTTGATTTAAATGAAAATCGGTTAATTCACAAATTCACGAAAGGGGGTGATATATACGATTTTCTCTACCCGTTTCGGTTATGGTACAGCTGCTTCGACATTTCCCCGATTCACGAAATGAAGAAAATGAACAAAGTATATTTTCATTTCACGTCCACCGATCGTCTCTGCAACGCCCACATAGTGGGCATGGATGCGTTTTATCTGCATACCAGTTTAAAACCTCACAAAATTTTAAAGAGAAATTCACATTCAGTAGATGATTCACACCATTATTACGACGAGGAAACGGATGAAGCGTCGTGGAACCCGTCGACCTTTACAATATTGATTAACAAATCGTCGAACACAAAAATTACAACGACGTATTGAAGTACATTATTTCTTTTTCGAAAGATAAGATTTGAATTATTTATAAAAATAAAGCAGATATCATTATATAACAAATCATTATTTAAAGATAGAAAAAATACTATTCTAAATAACCTAATGGGACCTTACTTTTCATTTGCAGTAGATATATCATAATTAAGAAATTCCAAAATAATGAAATAAAGTACCTCTACGGCTTAATCTAAAATAATTGAGAAAGTTAAAAATGGAATAATCTTAACATGCCTACGTGATATGTTATACGATTCTATAAAATGTATACGTACGACCAATATTAGAAATGTATATCGATGAGATATTGTAAATATTAAAAATTTAACGATTAACTAAATATTTGCCAAACAAGGTATAAAAAAATAGATGTTAAAATTAATACGACTAAAAAACAGAATAAATAATAAAAGAAACAAAAAGCACCGATAGAAGATGTACAGATGTGATACTAGGGACAGAGAGATAAGAATTGATAAGAGAAACACAGGAACAGCAGGCAGTTAAAAAATCAAAAAAAACAGCCATTGAGAGAGGGACCTAGCAACAGCAGACAACCTCAATAATAAATTCGGCCAGATCAGATTGAACCTCAGCTAATTTAATGAACCCTGAAAGGAATCGCAACAAAAGTAAAAGGTCACGAAAACAAAATAAATTGTTATAACAAGTAATCACTAAGCATCAGATAAGCAAAAAAATATCGTTAAAAAGTTCTGAGTATTCGATACGCCCCTCTAAGCAAAGCCTAGTTACGTATAGTCTGATGAAAATTTCGGAAAGTTCGTATTTCAGGCGCATCGACCTTATCTATCGGAAAAAAATCGAAAAGTAGAGAGCGTAGCGCGAAGAAGAGCAATCACCAAAAGTAAGCCATAATCTAATTAAAAACGCGTAGTTTTATTCAATCGTAAATGTATCTAATAGAAAGGACATTCAAATAAACTTATTTCAAAGAATAAAAAAAATAAAACAAGAGTTTTGAAAACGATGGAAGTATACAACCATTTACGGATGTGTGTGATTGTTTAAATTTAAAGCGATAAGACGTAAATAAAAAAGCAGCAATGCTCTGAGCAGTAAAATTATAATAAAATAACAGAGAAAGAGAAGATTATATTGAAATTTCCAACGGTGCTGAACTAATTGCTAAATATATTAACTTTGCGAAGCCGACTTATCAAGCCACAGCAAGCAGCAATGCACTATAGGCAGCAGTCGCAGCAGCTAGGCAGCAATAACGCGCGCTCTCGCGCTGGCCAGTCGATATAAATATAATAGCAACAAAGTGAATGAATCAACCGCCGTGAGTGAAGCGGCTATTTCCCGAACCAGAAATTCGTGTTACGTAAAAATTAAGATTAGTGTTCAAGAAACTTTGTGTGAAAAGTTGCTCAATTAATATGTTTAGCCAACCAGGGAAGAGAAGTAGAGTCTGAAAACGAAATATGACGATTTTTAGTGAGTATTTATCTTTTGTAACAATATCGAATCCAAATATATAAGAAAACTAAGGCTAAACGAGCGGCAAATTTGTCCCCGTTGATATAGTATGAACTTAGCGAGAAAGAATACGACAATTCCTCACAAAAGATCTGGAATGATGAGAAGAAAGAGATCCAAAGGTCGCGGAAAGCCACATATCTCGCTTTTAATTTTTCGAACAGATGAGTGAGAAGCAAAAAACAGTGGGGGACAAATGCTCTGACAATAAAACAAAATACGACAGTTAGGCCCGGAACCAAGATGGATATAAGTGATGCTGCAGAGTTGGTCCATCTCTTTAGGTGTTTGCCCGGATCTATTAGCTAATCGGTGTGCGAATGAGTATGAAAAAACCTGGTCAGACCGAGAGGATCTAGCAGCTCCATTTAATGCTCAGATCTACAGCAGCAGCAAGTCAGTGCAAGCTCGCACATATATAGATTTATTATTATTATTATTATATTATTAATGATATTACTTTGAATAGATCGATGGAATAAGTAGTTTGCGATTAGTTAACGATTACATAAAAGAGTCGCGCAATCATAACGAAAACTGTTGTTCATCATACGACCTTTATATACACGATATACATGAGATGTCCAAAATTGATCTCGAGATAAAAACGAAACTGGATGTTTTCAGTCCGATAGCGAAAAAATACAGACCCCAATCAAAATTATGGTGAATCAAAAAATAGGATTATAAAGGCGAGTAAAAAATAAGTATGAAGAGCATATGTCGTTTGAAGAGGAATACGAGTATTTATCCAAGCTTAAATTAACGCAGGAATCGTGCCTGTTTAGAAGCCAGTTACTACCGGAAAGCGATTAGTCGCTCTATCAAAAGAAAATCTAGAATTTAAAAATAAAAGCAGTTAAGCTAGTAGTTATATATATATAAAGTTAAAGTTAGTAGTTAAAGTGAGTTAGTTGCTAGTATTATATTTAGCGTAGCGGCTGTGACAGTTTAACGGAGTGCATATTTTGGTAGACTTCAGTCGCTCGAAAACGTGCAAGCAGACAGTTGGCGATAGTAGTAACTAGCAATCAAGGTCTAGTCGAAAATGATATCCGGAAGTGATTGAAATAATCTAAACGAATGATTCGTGAAGAAGCAGTATTAGAAAAAAAACCTTCCTTTATAAAGCCTATCTGGAACGTAATCCATTGATGTTATTAAAAACAGAAGATAGTTGATTTCCCAAATTACCCTAGTAGACACAAATTAACTTCTTCCCAATTATACAGATATAAGAATAATGACGTAATTATATTTTTTTCATTGTAAAAATAAATAAACTAAACTTTAAATTATCATTTAAATATGTGCATAATCCGTGTTTTCTTAATATTTTTCTTAATAAAGTGTTTTTAAACTATCGAGACGAGTTTATTTCCCTTTTACTAACTCAATGGATTACGGCTATCGATCCAATAATTTTAACACAAATTATATTTTATTGGCCAAAATATATAAGACAAGAAACAATTGATTATCTAAGCCTAACAGTGTTAGATTATGGAGAAAAAAGAATAGTCATTCACGAGCAATCAGGAAGAATGATTCAACACGAATTATGAAAATAAGAATTACTAAAATCTTATTATACATCTACGCTTGGTTTACCTCAGCCGCATTTATTTAAACTCTACCATTATGTGTTTAGGAATTAAGGTCAAAATATATTGTCTGATCTCCATCGACTGATTAATTTTTCGATATGGATTGACTCGTACGAGCATATCACCCACGATAAAATTGTGAAGAAATAGTTAATATAATTTGAAAAATATCTATTTTCGCTCTCGCCTTTTCTCTTCACTCTCGTGTTCAAATTCTTCATCCTCGTCCGGACGAATTCCTTTTCATTTAACCCCCAGTGGTTGCGAACAGCTTTCCTCTCCATCATACTTGTTAATTGTAGGTCCATTATAAAAACGAACGACAAGAGTGTGGTGTTAAAATTAAATTGATAATTTGCCATCGGTCGTTTCGCCACAAAAGTTATGCCGTACTGTCCAACTTCTCCTGGGACTTCTTTCAAGAAGTGAACAAAATGCCGGATACAATAAATTTTGGCATGTATATGTTCATAGTTCCTCGTAAGTAAATCCAGTAATAAGATACCAATTCATGTTTCCAGATATTCAAGACAATTCATCACGCCACGTATTGTAGAACTTTGGAAGAAATTATCTTCTTCGCGATATTCTTATTTCTAATGTTATAGTTTGAAAATGACCGATCTGAGAAGTTTAGGGCAAGACCAGGTAGAGTTTCGTCTTTAGTTATATGGATACAAGGCTTTAGATTTGAAGTATTTCGGTCCCCCGCCGCAAAATCGCATAGAAAATTTTATGGCCTTAACAATATACGTACAGAGCTTTTCCACTGTATTGTAATCGAGATCAAAAATAAGAAACGCGCAAAACCATTTTATGTCAAGGAACTAAATTTGGAAGTGAATATAAAAAACCGCCGTATCTCTTTTTTAAAAAAGTTAAGTAACTTACCATTATATTAAATTTATTTTATTTAATACGAAATTTAATTCAAAATGGTATACGTGAAAAAAAAATACGCGCCTCCCTTAAGGTGGTGATAAAATTATCATCTTTTACCAATGTATAATTACCTCTAAAATATTAGTTATCCCGTCCCCAGGTCGTCGTCCATGGTTCACCCGATTCATACTCATTTTTCGCCCCGTCTCCACTTCTTCCCCGTCTCCACTCGTATCCCCGTCTCCATTCTTCCCTCGTTCATACACCCGGTTCTCTCGCGTCTTCCACTCGTTCCCGCGATCTCCACTCTTCCTCGTCTCCAAACGTTCTCCGTCTCAAACGTTCCCCGTTCACTCGAAGTCGTGGTTACTTGACTATTAGATATATTATTGATTTATTACACCTTTTTTTGATATAAAAAGATTATTAATATATTCGAAAGGAACAATTGGTGCTGAAGAAATCAGAGAGAGTTTCTTCATTACTTGGAATAACCAAAAGGATAGAAATAGTGACAACGTATAGCACCACAGAATTTATAATTTCAACCTGCTAGAGTTTACATGCGGTTGAATAATAAACATGGCGGGCAAATGGCAATAAACCCAGAATAATTTCGATATCGAGTATATCAAGCTAAATCATCGATGAGGTCCTAGTACTCAACTCATTATTGCGGGGAGGGGGTCCTGGACAAGTGTCAAAAATATTCTCGGAAAGAAAAACCCTAAGTTTTCCCCTATTGCGCGTAAGATGAAGTTGACAGAAGAAAAGCCGTTCCTTTAAATAGGGTTCTTGCCAAAAATTAATATGATTTTCTCCTTTAGAAAATTGTTCCACCAAGAAATAAAAAAAATTATATAAATATATATCATTAACGGAATGTTAGGCCAGTGCGTGAACTAGCGACTGCCCCCTTACAGTAGGTTCAAACTAATTGAATAGATTGAAAATGCATTTCACGTAGGTGACCATTATTTTTTCTTCGAATTTTTAAAAATCACAAGAACGTTTCCCAGTTTATTCGAAAATTGTATTCTCTATAGCTAGTTTAATGTCACCAAATTTTAGAACTTCTTTATTCCCTTAGCTTACAAAAGGAATTAGATGGAAAAATGTCGAAAAGTGCTAGAATGCCATTAGATATTGGCCGGCTTATATTTTCAAACTCGTGTGACTCGTATGACCTAACAAGTTGAAATTAAAGTATGTTGTAGAACTTACTACGTTGTACTATTTGTAACTTTTGATATTCTAAGGTTATGATAGAGAGTTTGCTCTGCTTACAACTATCGATTTTTCGACTTCGGATAAGTCTAACTCATTTCTTCATTTCGTTTTATCATTCGACTTAATTTAAGCCGAGGAAGCAATCATTGACGACGAAATGAGATTGATTCGCGCGAGCCGTCTTATAAAGATATTTAGCTTCTTTAATATAAAGTATATAATCACTTTTTAATATCTTCTTACCGAATATTATTTTTACTTAATAGAGAGACTGTTTAAACTGCTTAGTTACCCCATAAAATATTCCTAAATACAATTTTTACGACATGTCAAATAAAACGCACATTATTAGTAATTGCTTCTGCATACAGCACATTGTATGTAAATAAAGAAAATATATTTAAGTTGTTGAAACTTACAATTCATTTATATATCAATAAAGAAAATATTAAATTGGTTACAAAAACATTTACACGTGCACATAAATATATGAGCGAGGGTGCGCCTGTCAATGTATGTTACAAATTATTTTATTTCATTTAAAAGCTTACTTATTTTATGAGCCACAACTTTAAAAATTTCATTAAAAAAATTATGATCATCGATATCCTCTCTGATCCCATTAATTATATGTATTGTTTTGGGAGTAGTTTCGTGAAAATTTTCTAAAAAAAAGAATATACTGTCATAAAATAAAAAATAAACATCTTCCTTTAACCATAAGTCGCCCTCAAAGAAATTTTCTCTCCTTTTGACAAGGTCCAGGCCACTTAATAATTCATACTGGCGGCTGGGTAAATCGGGACTCCGCGTACCTCCGTATCGTCTTATATTCCATTGAATAAGAGTATTTCCGCAGGTGTCTTTCAAAGTTATGAACAAGTTCTTGATCGAAATGCTTTTTCTTTCTTCATGACTCAAATTGATAAGCGATTCGCGTTTTTTACCGGGGCTAATTTTAACCTTTTTTCGACGCTCTAAATATCGATCGAAATTGATTTATCTAGCGTTGGTTTATAACTTGAATTATGAATATTGCTTCAGAATTTTCAAAAAGTATCTTATACTTATTTATTATTATAATAGAATATTACAACCAATCCATTGAGACAAAATTCCCTTCTCAAACCCCTAAAAGTCCCTTTAACCTTTAATCTTTTCAAGGTTTTAATCTATCCTTAACAAGGAGATTTAGAAACATCTCAACAACGCAAATTTTTTAATATCTTTCAATTTTAAAACACGTATTCATGATCACCATTTTTATCATCCGCGCTGCGAGTTAAGCGGGCGGACAAAAAAAAAAAATATCTACGCTGATTTTATCCAAACTCGTTAAATTCGGGAATGTTTCGGCAATTTTCATATGCTTAAAGATTTAGGACGCAACATATAGGATTTATAAAAATTCATTCCACCACAGCTTTAAATTATTTACACTATTATTTCAAAGTTGAAGGTGTGAATTGTTGTATGTAATAACCATTTCATTCGAAGTAGATAGTATTAAATGCGCAAGTATACTCCCCTATCTATCATGACTCGAGGAAACCATCGTTTTTATCTCAATATGCCTTCGCAAATTGTAGTTCTATAAAATAAAAATTCATATCCCAAGCGCTAGTTATTTTCTCATCTAAAATAATCGTGGTGATCGTATCTGGCAAAAAGGTGGCCTGAGCATTGTATCCTTCCGATATTTTAAAAATTTACTGAGGCGATAAACGCTCAAAAATAAGCTAGGCGCATTTATAAAACTGCTACAGAAACGTACGAAAGTTGACCTACACAAGAGACACATTCGTGCGTATTTATTATTTTGTTTATATTTCACGAAAATCACCTTAACTTTTTGATAAAATTATTACTCATCTTTTATATCCCCTGCTCCTACTTCTGAATATGATTATGTCATAATATTGCTCTCTATCCGGATCATACTTACTCTTCCATCCTATTTAATTTCTTCTTCTTCCGACGTTTCTTCACCACTCATAGGGTGGGTAGGTATGCACTTAAATTTGCGGATAAAATGTTGCAGGGATCCACTGGTGAGAACTGGATATATCGCCATTGCCAGTGTATTCTTCGAAGTTTCGATTTTCGACGTCCTCACGCATAAATATTCTAACGTGTACAACGTATTCTAAACACAAGCAGTTTGAACGTGTGCACAATTGCATACTTCTACAACTTCTATGCAGACGCAATTTCGACATTCGCACGGCATAGTCGAATCAAAAAAAAGAGTGTTAGGATCTGTAAAGATTGTGGAAATGAAATGTCGTTACTTCCGACGCAGACAGCTCAATATGCGAGCTAATGAACAAGCCTCCACATTTAGTTTATCTTAACCAACATCAATACGCTGATCGCCTATCGTATATGAGACAGTCCTTGAAGATGACGTAGTAATTAACCGTTGGAGGTAAGTATGAGCGCGATGTATTATATAATCTAATAACCTAACTCCGATGCCACTCAGATTAAAATATTCGAGATGGCGTTTTTGAATCTACAAACCAATGTCCGTTAAATGGTTAAAACGAAGAATTCAACCTGCGCCGAGCTGTGCCGGAGGAAGAGTCAATTCTTGAAACTGTTGAATTCGCGTGATTTGGATGTTTAAAAAACTCCTCTTGACTATTAGAGCGTTCGCAGACTTGCTTAACTTAACAGGTGGGTAGCGCCAAAAATAGAATAAACCCCAGTCATTCTGAATTGACCACGTTCTCTTTCGTCTTTTCGTCTGTCTTATACGGCACTGCATTTTTTTCAAGAGGGCATCATTCACGTGCACAATTTTTGCTGAAATAAAGTAAAACGTGATATTTCTCTTTTACAAGCATTTCGAGAATATAGTTACTAGTTATATCACTTCACTGGCAAAAGGATTAGGCTTACACCCTTATTATGACAATTTCTTAGACTGGTGATATTCGATAAAGTTCTTCATTGGATCGCTTTCAAAAAAATCAGTCATTAATATTTGTTATTTTTAACGTGTTGGCAATCCTCTACACCATCAATCTACTCTACAATGAAAGATTAAAACAGAGGGAGAGATTATGTCACTGATACGCTGATTATCCATTATGTAATCAAAAACGAACTAGTGCAGCAGCAGGAGTGACAGAATCAGCAGAAGCGCTAGTCAGCAGTGAGCAGCGTTAAGTCCGAGCGAGCTGCAATCGCATCGGAGAATCAGTTAATATTGGTATTCAACTTCAAGGCTTATTGCATTAGGCGTGCTAATAGAGAGTAGATTTTAGATAGGATTCCTCAATCGCAGTTATTAAAAAAGTAAATAAATAAAATATTATAGAGTGTTCGTGTGACTAATCATGTTTGATTCGACCAATGAAAAAAGCTATGCATAGATATAGCTTATCCGACCTCATTTTAGTCGATTAGATAGTCTTCTTGCGAGTGTGGTGAGGAACTGTAGCGATCAGCAGCTTTCTTGAGTTCAAAACAACCATAATTGTGATACTGTTCTTTGAACAAAGCGTATTAGTATTTAAAAATACTAAGGAAGAGTAAAGAAGACGAAATCAGAAGCTAAGCATTTCGTTCATTTAGATAAATATCATAAGTCTGTCTGATTTTGATATTTGTCATCCAGAATCCATAAAACCAACATCGCTTCGAATGCAGTGGGACTTTCGAGTTTATCGCGATAAGTGCTTGCACCGAGTTGTATCGAACGACTATCATCAGAAATCGCGTTCTATAGCGAGTTTTCGCGTAATAGTTAAATATCGAACTTATCGCGTGTTAATTTCTATACCTTTTTAGGGTTTTTACATTAAAAACATAATTGTCAATTCATTTACGATAATGCGCTGAAGCGAGTGAGAGACGGTATGATAACAAGCCGAGATCTAAAACGGATGTAGGTGATATACACAAGCTACTAAAGAGAATTTCGAATTAGCGTAATGTGGCTCAGACACTGTGCAACGCGCTATCTGTAATATAAGATTATAGGATAAATCTTATATAAAAAACGAGTAAACATAATTTTTCTTATATTTTAATGTTAAAATTCTAAATTTAAAAATATTTAGGCGATGTATAATCGTACTTCTAACTGAGATCTCATAAAAAAGGCGGATATAGGAACGCTTTTACAAATGCCATTTACTGAAAAGAGCCTTATATAAAACTACGTTATTAAACCAAGATTGATTCACGTCAATATAGTGACGCTTGATAATAAGTACGATAAAGAATAAGTATGGGAATTCCGAAAAATAACGTCATATTAGTACGCCTCTTCACAGGAACTTAATTAGATGAAGTGCGTAAGGACCATAAGCGCTAAAAATTCCAAAAAATAATATCACTCACACACCTTTTTCATGATTATTTTCTTTAGGAAATATTATTTAATAAGAATCTTAAACACTTAGACCATCGACTTTAATTATATCTAGTGAGAAGCGTCGATGTAGTGTCGGTACAAGTAGGATGAGAAAAGTTTGATACCCTAAAGTGATCGCGCGATCACATTTAGGTCGATTATTTTCGATTCCCTTCGTATAACCGTCAACTATAATATACATGTTCACCTAAAGGGAATCGCTTAAACGGTAATACTGAATTATTCTTCAAGTAATACAGTATAATACAGAATCATCGCGAGCAAACATAAAGACATGAAATAAACGTATCTTTTATCTTCTCGAGAAAGATGCTGTGCCCAAAAAAAAATTTCGTTTCTTAATGGGAATTGTAGTGTTTGCGAGAGTGAAACAAAAATAAAAATAATACGTATATAAAATTGTGGTAAATAAAAAAAATTTTGATATTCAGCCGTTGTGAAATGTTGAGATGATTCATTTACCACATTAGTTATTTTTTAGTTATAAAGAAGTAAGCATAAAAATAATATACATAGAAATAAATAAAAAATAATAAAAAATAATTCTATATATATAGATCAAAATTCTTCTATAAATATATCTTTAAAGGAATAGAGAGTTCGGTTCATTAAACATTTATTAAGGTGTAGTGAGCTGAGAATTAGAAAAAAGAATAAAATATTAGTAAAAAAACAAGCAACGACGGGTGGCTACTGAGGCTCTTGCTGCCTAAACGGACCAGCAAGCTTGTTCGCTGAGTCAGCTGGAAAAAGTGCCCCGTCAGTCATTATTCTCCGCTTCTATAGTACAATGACAACATATCGTGTTCTTTTGGTGATTTTTATCTTATGCGAGGAGAGAGAGGAAGGGTTGATACTGTAAATAAAATTGATACCTGTAACCCGGGTCTGCGCTGACGGAAGAAGTCGAGCAATGAAGTAAAATACTACCTTTTTTTGCCTACCGTAACCCTGTTTCTACAATTCGGACCGACTGTCGACTAAAAAAACAGAAACGAGAAAATGAAAATTGATGAGATATATAAGAGATCGTTTGCTAAGATTTATCGAGGTGGACGTCCTTTTCGAAACGTCGCCCTTCCGAGACGCTTACGATGTTTCTAATTCGAAAAACTTCGCCGTGATTTGCGATTTGATTATGGATTGTTTTATTCAAAAACATGGGTCGAAGGAATTAAATTTCAACCTATTATTTTCCCTATTCGATTCTGACGACGAGAAAAAAACCTCAGCGAGCTTTCTAAAGTTTCTTGAAAACGTTACGAAAAATCCTTAAAAGGCGACAGAATCGATAATCCTGACGTTGACCGAGTATATGGTAGCGACAGACAGTTCAGCGGATGGTGTTTCCGCGGTTGCTAAAACCACCGAAGTTATTAGGACAATGAGTACCGAGTACGAACGCTTAAAATCTTTGGTTATTTATTTAGATGGGTATGAGACTTTTATAAAAGTGACCGATTTATTAAAGGAAAAACAACCTCGACCAAAATTCGGGATCGAGAAACTAGAAATCGTTAATACGGGCTCTAACCCTCTCTCCCACGACCACTTTCTCGAAATAATGAAAAATATTTCGATTTTATTTACAAACCTATTTACGCTAAAATTTATATGCGTATGTCGCAATAGGGTTAAAAGACAGAACGTAGAGGAAATAATTACGAAAGAAAAGCCTCCTCTTCTTTTAAGCAAATCGGCGAACGTTTTGATTAGCCAATCCGACATCGAAATCTTAAAAAGGTCGGCGAAAGTTATCGATATTGATTTTTCGAGAAAATTGAGGAAACTTCTTATTCCTCCGTTTAAAGAATTAACCGCGATAATTGTGGATATCAACAACATCGAGGAAATTATGGAAATCTCATCCTCGTTTAACCTGCAAAAAATTGGAGTTCGTTTAAACCATAAACACCCATCTACCGTTGTTAGCAGCGATCGTGTAAGACTTTTGGCCGCGAAAACTGGGGTCGAGACATTAGAATTGATTTTAAGTTTCTCAGCGGAAGAAGAAATTTTTCCCAACAACGCCTATAATATGTGGGCTAACACATTTCGCCAATGCTATAATTGTTCTATTCAAACATTGGCTAATTTAGTAGTGGTGATTGAAATCGAAAACCGCAGATTAATCGAATGGGAAATCGGTAAATCTCTATCGGCAGTCGAAAACGGCGTTGGATTATCAAGGGGGGAGGAAGTAGAAGAGGAAGATATGGCGGTAGGAGATGAAAATTGTAGAAAATTCATAGCGTTGCATAGAATGTTGGAAATTAATTTTTTGAAATTTCTTTCTAAAGATAGCGAAAGAAACGAAACAAAAGTACCATTCTGTCTCGCGTGCAGAGGAATTCATGCTGTTATGATGCTCTTTATGCGCCTGACCTACAATCCGATTATACAAGCGTGTCATTTGCACTACGGGAGCTAAAATCATGGCGTCTCGACAAATAGACTAAAGGAGAAAAATGCGCTTCCATGGATAAAAAATTTTTAGAAACCATGGCAAAAGAGTATAGAAGTTCGATGGCTCTCTTGGGAATAGAATCTGCCATAAACGTTTGTCATTTAAACGCTATGCTTTCAAAGAACTAGGACGTATCGCATACACGACTAATCCCACATTCCGATTTCACAAAAGTGCGTGTCTAGATTATCGTCTACGACGGAGAAGAGGGAAAAGTAATTTTTGAAACACCGATGGAAGTACGATCTGAGCAAAATATTGTCACTAAGGAAAAATTAGTTGAAGGCATTACGAAATCGAATTGAATTGGAAATTTTGCTAAAATCATAGCGCGATAAATAAATTGAATAATATTTCGTTACTTCTATCTGCGAGAGAGCATCACTACAGATAAAGCCCTGAAATGAGTAGTAATCACTTAAATAAAAAAAACATTTGACATGACATTAAATTTGGTATGTGAAAATAGATATTGAAATGAATCCGCGAAAGTTTTACTGAATTCTTTGTATAAAAGCGATTATTTGGTAGTAGAGGTGCTCTTCTACTACAAAACTAAGAAGGACGTTAATTTTTCCCATGTGGCCGAACATAGCAATCCTCTAGCGCGAATTTATCCACACTTGACCTATGAGAATCATTATACCATCGGCTGTTTGGAAAAGAAACTAACTCAGAGTATTAGATGTCGGGATAAGACTACTAGCGAGCATGGGAAAAAGGAGAAAAAAGTGTTAATGATACGATGACCGTTACACGGTCAAATTGCGTCGAGCTACGTAGAAATAGGAATATCTTATGGACGTTTTCGAAAAACATTGTTATTCTATAGATGGAAGGTGACAATGACTATCTTCGGGGAAATATCGCAATCATTCGATGATTAACGAGTAAGCGATAACATGCGCGAAAATGCCTCTCGTCTATCTCGTGATGGTATCGGAATCAATTCTGACGCACTAGTCGATTAAACACGAGATGGAAAGCGAGAATAGACAATATTATCTACGAAAGCCAATTATGGAGTTAAAAGAAAAGAGTTCTATATTTCATTGAAGACAGATTCATTGTATCGTACTATAGTATTGATCACTTCCATTATAATTTATCGGACTGTTAAAAAAACAGGAACTTATAAAAGAAACCGAAGAAAGATTTGTTTGTTAAGAAAGAATCTGAAGTATGGTTTGGGTGCATAATAATGGAAGGATAATTCATTGTAGATCAGACAAATGAATGATAAAGAATTATTCAATGGATAAAAAGCGGAATGTCACAGTATAGTACGTATATTAAAATATTAAACGCAAAAAATTTTTTAAGTTTCACTAATTACTGTTTTGTCATAATAAAATTGAATATTTTCGTTCCGTTGTTATTGAGTCCGAGTCCTAGGTATTTCTTGGTTATTCGAATTATTTTCTAGTATACTTTATTTCATTAATTATTCTTTAATGCTAATAAGGAGTTTAATGTTAAAAAAATCGTCCATCGCAAAAAGGTTTATATCAATAGAACGATTTTAATGTAGCCTTCGATTCTTACCATGATTTTTTTTGCTACGAATTTTTAAAATTCACAAGTGGTGAAGAGCGTTCCCTTTAGTTGCGACTTTTTAATATTTATGCGTTTTTGTCACTATAAATTTTCGAAGTCTTCTGTCTCCCAATACTTACATAGAACCTAGAGTCGGATATTCTCCACGATGGTGTAGATGCCATAAATATTGACAGCTTATATTTGTCAAACTTGTATACTAAACAGCCGTGCAATTAAAGCTATGTTGTAGAACTACTACGTGTGTAACTGATTTGTACCCTTTAATTATTCAAGTGTGATAGTTTTGATTTCAAAACTATCGACTTCTCAGCTGTCGGGCTAAGTCTAACTCTTCTCATTCTGCGATTCCTCTTTTAATGAAGATGCCATGTTGCCATGTTAATATATTCAAAACTGTATGACCTGCAGCCCCTTGCAAGCCCCTCTTTCAACGGTACCGGGAAAGATAATACCTTTTAAAATGATAATTTGTTACTTTTTTGAAAAATAAAAATAATATTATCGGAATTTTATTTATGCAATTTTAAGAAAAGAAATCAAAATATCTTATTCAGATCCTCGAGTTCACACCTATGCAAGACTTCTTGCAGGTCTGAGCGCTCCTTATGTTATCACCGCCGCATCATCCGCATAAACCAACACGTACCAAAGTGTGCTCCCTATTTTCCCTAAAGCATATCCTTTTAAATTTAATATATTTACTTAATATATAGTATAATTAAATATATATATTATAAAATACTAAAAAATAAGAATTAAATATTTATTATTTTGAAATTTTTCAATAATTAAAAAAAGTTTGTCTAAATATAATACATATTTTGTTTTCCTAATGTGTGGAATTAGCGTGTCAAACTTTCTATTAATAGAAGATGCGAAGCCTTACTACACTATTTTTCAATTTTTCTTATCTTGATTCCCATTACTACAAAGTGAACTGTTACATTGTTAAAGTTCCGCAGAATAATGATGAATCTTATCGATTCAATAATTTTTAACGTCTCCCTATCTCCTTTGGGCCAGACTCACCCCTGAAGCGAAATGAAGAACTATAATATATAGATGACCCCGGTTTAAAGGCAATACCATATTTTCGATTTGATATAACCTATTTTCACTGTTTTAACGAGGTAAAGAATCCTTTTAGGAGAAAAATTCCGAGGAATGCGGAAGGGAGGCCGGCGGTTTTACATTTTTTTACAGGAAAATATGACGATCGAGAAAAATCTAAAAATGACTTCAAGTCATTTAAGAATTCAAACATTCGAGAATAGAATAATCCATACGCTCTTCAGAAACGAAACGCTATATATTGGACAAGAAGGAACAAACGATCCGGCTTTTGGGCAGGGGTCAAAAAAATGTACTGGCGGAGGAATTGGTGACAACATATGTTTCGTTTACCGCCCAGACAAATCTTTCAATAATCCTCCCCCTAATGAACTAAATTGCAACCAATACAATAGTCTTAGAATTAAGGGGAGTTGCGCGGACATCGGAACCTTGAACTGCGTATGTATTAAATGCGAAGTAATCCGTTTATGAGTTTCATTTATAACGACGTCCCCCGAATAAGTGATTGTCGAATTTTCAAATAGAGTTATATAGAAAATAATTAGTGTTGAGAAATTGAAAATTAAACTTTATGCAAAAAAAAAGTATCACGCGTATTCTTTTTTCCCGCTACTAGGTATATACATTTTGCCAACTAGCTCTAGACTTTTCTAAAATCTTTTTGCCATGCCTCGAAAAGTTGTCTTCGAACCTGAAACGAAACAGAAGTAATTCGGTTATTAAAATACGCTCATAAAGGTTGTTTTGTAGAAAAATTATTTGAGAAGAACGATGGCTCGGTCTGGTGCGACCTATCTGAAGCGGTAGCGGTTCACACGATAATATCGACATCGGAAATTAACTAAAAGCTCCGCGAGCCGCATTCCCAAAAATACGTGAAATATCAGAGCCCGGGAACAACAAGAGAGCGGCAGGACGATTCGAAAAAAAACTGAAATAAAAAATAAACACATTTCGTCTCATATGCCCAAGTAATTTACGCGTTTGTGCGTGCCTCTTCATATACCCTTATCTATGCAAGCCTAACTTTCTCACTTACTTGGAAATAATTACCCTTTAATTAAATATATATACAAAAAAAAGTTGTCTTAGAGATGTTAAAAATTTATAACTTATTTTATAGCAAGCGAGGCGTTCGGGAGTCATGTTGCAGTTCCACAATCTTCATAACTGTAAATTGCATATTTTATAGTTTCCCTTCAAAGAAAATGAATCTGCTCAATATTATAGGTATGATAGATTATTTTACAACTCATTCCACTTTTTTTAAGCTTCGCTAAGTCTAACCATTCTCATTCGGTCAATTCACTAATTAGGCTGAGATATAAAGAAAACGATATTTTGAAAATGGAAATGTTTGACAACTTCGAGCCAGAAAGTCAAAAATTGAATGAGAGTATTGTTAGTACATATCTTTCGACCCAGATAGCAAAAAATTGAAATGAACAATGATACAACTTTTCGGACAGAAACCGAAACACATTATTAATGGAGACATTGGTGAAGAGATTAATGACGGAGTGAGTCGAACAAAACATACCCGAGTTCCCTTTATTAATGGGTGATTTGCCAAAATTAAATTGATTGTTCCCTTTTGTCAAATTTTTTTCCACTACACAGGAGATATAAAAAAATACGTGAATTTAGCCGTAAACTAAGTGCTAAGCCCCATACATATTTATGCTCATAACTAACTCGATAAGATTGAAATTGCATTCACCATATGGATCAATTTTATTTTTTTTTTCTACGAATTTTGTAAAATTCACAAGATGGGAACGTTCCCTTTTTAGTCGATCTGGTATTGGTTTTGGCACAAATTTTGATCTTCTTGTTCCTTTACTTACAAAGAATTTAGATCGGAAATTTCCGGAAGTGAAAGATGCCAATTATCGGACAGGCTATTATTTCAACTCGTAATGACCTAACAACGTGTGAAAAATGTAAAGTATGCGCTTTTTAGAATTTACTACGTCGACCGACTATTTTAACCTTTTTGCATTATTCAAAAAAATGAACTATGCGTAAACATCTAGGAAATACAAAGTATATACCATGTGTGATTAATTTTTATTTATTTTTATGCTTTATAAGAAAAAAAACTTAAACGTTAATTTCCGGGCCATCGCGATTCTTAGAGTAAAATAAATAGCTCGTGAGCTCTCTATCAGCTACCAACAAAATTTGACATCCATCCATTTTACCATGCTTGCGTTTCTGCTGTCTATCATTCTATTCCCACAACCTGGAAGAAATCATCGCGATCTTAAGCCTGTAGGCCGCCGTCGGTGCCTAAATTCGTGTATGATCCAATTAATATCAAGAATCAACGAATTGTCCAAATTTATCCTTTCGTCTAACACAGTTCGTCGCAGAAGTTCCTAACCCCCTCGTTCATTCCGAAAAAGTGAGTTCTATATATCGCCAACTTTCTTTCTAAGAGGTAAGACAGGGATCGCATTTTGCTCTTAAAAGCGTGGTTAATCTTCTCTGAAGAGCTCGCAACACGACCCGCTACCAGAAACGGTTTTTCAACCTTTCTTAATCCCGGATAGTCTCCGGTCGCCCCGAGTTAAAGGTATAAAAGGCACAAAACCTTTCGCAATTTGATTCTTCGAATTTGTCCGCTATATCTTCTTTCATCGCCTTCGAGGAGATGCCGCATAGTGGCTATTCCGGGATGTTGAATTCCCAAAAGAGTTTAAAAAAATTTCCAAAGCCCGCTTGAGGAGACGGTCGTCCAGCCGATTCGTTTATTTCGTCGTGTCGTCGGGGGGAGGCAAAGTCATCATCAAACCCGCTACAATTAGTTGCTGGTTGACATCGAATCTTCATCAACAACGATGTGCTTTGATCGCACGGCATTAAGAGCTTCGCCAGCAACGAAGTCCAAGTCTTCTTACGTGGCGCTCAAAAATGTCAGTATATTAATTTCGTGGGTTCCAATTCCTCGAAGGAGTGTTTAATACCGCGCCATTTCGCCCTACACGAAACGCGCATATTTGTGCTTTTTCCGAGTATTTCGATAGGTCTGAGTGAATTTTGATTAACATGATGTACCGTTCTTAGCAACGACGGATGAAATTGTAGTATTCTGGCTTCGTCCGATCTCTCTCACAGTAAAAATGTCCGCAACATCGCAGCTGAGTTCACTTCGGCAAATAACCTCGGTCGCATTTCGCTCTGGAGAGAGAATCCGACGTCAACAATATTCGTTTCCACTGTCCTTACCCTCGTCTGGTATTACGAACTGGGAAAATATTTCCTTCCATCGGAGCGCCCGCTCTTGCGGCCCATGTGAACTTTTGTTTAGACTACATAATATAAGAAATCAAACCATCGACCCTTCTCTCAGCTTCAATCTCGACTGCATAAAACATATTAAAGAACCTCGGCCTTACATTTTATTTGGAGCATCTCCACTCATCTAATTACAGCAGAATATGACTCTCATCTTCCTGATTTGTACTTGAAATATTTCTTATGAGCGGTCTTGTATTAGATATACTTATAAGTATTAATATTACCGTGTTCTACTGGTGAGATTATAACCATATTTATTTGACTCTTCTTGATATTTAATTTCCTTAGAAGTAAAATATTTTCGAAATTTTTTTATTCGTAGACTTAATTATTCGTGCCAATTTAAACTCTCTCGTGCAACATGAAAACTAGTCCCTCTCACATTTGTATTTCGAAAAGTTTCATTAAGCTTTCTTTACTGAAAATTCAGTTGTCATATATTTGGCAGCTTTCTCTAATCATATCTTTATAGTAAATCAAAATTATCTCAATATTTTTATAGCGTGTGTGGCTCTTTTATTCCTTTCTCCCATTCGGAGAGCCAGAGGTCCCATAACGTAGGTGCCAAATTTTCCTAGAATGTATACAACGAACCATAAAGCAAATATTTGGCGATTTTTGCTATTTTTGTAATTATGAACATTCATTTACGCCCCTTAGAGAGAAGGTACATTAAAAATCCAAATATCCACAAAACAGAAAAAAAAAATTAATCAAATTTATTATATTGCTTATATTAGTATTATCGATTGTAAAAGAAAATTTTAAGTTTTTTAGAGTCAATAATTATATTAATGTATTACTGTAATGTTTTAATGTGAAATTACTTCATAATAAAAATTCTATATGTCCATTAAATATTACTATCTGCCAATTTTATAAACGCAAAAAAAACTATTTAAATCTAATTGTTCTATTATAGTAATTACTGTGTAGTATTAGATTATATTTCTATTATGTACGCGTAAAACGAATATAAATTATATATTATTATTTACTTCTTAAAATTATATTAATATATATACACTATACTTTACCCAGAGAAATTAGGTCTGTTCCCCCCCAACCTAATTTGTCACTTATTAAATAAGATTAATTCAATCGATATTGTTATTCAAATTCTAAATATCAGGGCGCCGAAGGTATAAACACATGTCCACGCTCTAGACTTCGTCCCTAATTACTCTTCGACTGATGTCACGCGAATGGCTCTTCTAACCTCTATTGTTTATTATTATTGTTATTATTTTATTTTTATTATTATTATTATTATATTTTTTATACGGGGAAATTTCCGAGTGCACATCTTTAGAGATGACGTAAACGGACAACAAAAAATAAATATTTTTTTTACTATTTAAAGCTTTTTTAAATTATTAATATTAAATTTATTAATTATATATATATTATAATACTTATTCGTATTAAATATTATATATTGTAATATATTATAATTATATTATGTTTAGATATATAATTAATGGTTATTTAGGATAATAACAAAGAAATAATATTAACGTCCTAATTAAAGTAATTATATCATAAAATATAGTTCCATATTCTTAGTATATTAATATACGTAATCTTATTTTTAATTCTATATATAATTAATAAAATATATATATATATATATATTATATTATATATAATAATAATATAATTATATATATATATAATATATAATAATAATATATATATATATATATATATATATACTATATAATATAATATATAATATTAATATATATATTAATATATATATAATATGTATATATATATATATATTAATTAATATAATTAATATATATTATAATAATTAATATAATATGATATAATATATAAATTAAAATATAATATAGTATATTTATAATTAATATTAAGTATATATATTGTTATTATAATGCTAATTAATATCAAATTAAAATACTATATTATAAGAATATTATATTATTTGAATAAAAGTATTTTATACTAATATGGATCTTTCAATATATTGAATGTTATAGTGAAACTGAGCTTTTACGATTACCTTATTTATTAATATCTTAGGTAATCCCTCATTCAGGGAACTGATTATATTCCTGAAGCGTGATTTTTTGTTTATCTGTACTCTATAGAGAAAATAGACTACACGCGTAATACAATATGTACATGTAAAAAGAAATTTGTTTAATTCAGAGTTATACTGAAATATTAATACCTTAGTATATGATTGGTTTTTAAAGTGGAACTAAATATTATAATAATAAAAAATAACTATGTTAAAATTTTATTTTATATTTATATAGTCTTCAAGATAATGAGAATACCGTTTTACTTGTAGATTATTCGTTGGAAAATTGAAGTCTGAAAGATAGTAAAAAAAGAGAATCGTATAATATAATAATCATATTATTTCTACTATTTTCTTACCGAGAAGGTAAAAAAAGGAGTGTGCGTTTAGTTTTACGCTAGGCTTATACGAGATTATTTCGCGCTTGTTAAGAAGATTAGTATAGT